>WQNJ02000489.1:0-17696 GCA_016584745.2 Phylloscopus trochilus trochilus | reverse complement strand
TCCTGCAGCACCTGGAGAGGCAGGCGCTGGAGGCCGAGGAGCGCCAGGACCTCGTGCCCTTCACCGGGGAGAAGAAAGGTCTGGGGACAGTGGGGACAGCGTGGGGACAGGCTGGGGACATTGAAGGGGACAGGGACGAGCTCCTGCAGCACCTGGTGAGGCAGGCGCTGGAGGCACCAGGACCTCGTGTCCTGCACCGGGGAGAAAAAAGGTCTGGGGACAGCAGGGACAGCGTGGGGACAGGCTGGGGACAGTCTGGAGCTGGGCTGGGGACAGTCTGGAGCTGGTCTGGGGACACTGAGGGGACACTGAGGGGACACTGAGGGGACCGGGCCCCCAGGCTCGGGTATATTTAGCTCGGCCTTGCCAGCGGCTCGGGTGTCCTGGGCGAGCTGGGCCCCCGCCAGCCCCGGGCACGGCCACCGGCCCTGGCAGTGTCACCTCTGACAGTGCCACCAGCCCTGGCAGTGTCACACAGTGTCCCCCTTTCAGGGCAGGTGCCACTCCAGCAGTGGCCTCAGTGTCCCCAACCTGTGTCACCATGTCCCTGTATCCAGTGTCCCTGGCTGGTGGGACAGTCCCTGTGCCATCGGTCCGGTGTCCCCATACCCAGTGTGACAGTGTCCCAGGGTCCTTGTGCCCATGTCTGGTGTGACAGTGTCCCCGTGTCCCCATACCTGCTGGGACTCTGCCCCACTGTCCCTGCGTTCCCAGGGAAGCCGTTTGTCCCCATGTCCCCATGTCCCACGTCCCCACATCCCCAAGGAAGCTGTTTGTCCCCATGTTCTGCTGTCCCCCTGTCCGCCTGTCCCCAAGGAAGCCACTTATCCTCATGCCCTATGTCCCTGTGACCCTGTCCCCAGGGAAGCCATTTGTCCCCCTGTCCCCCTGTCCCCTGTGACCCTGTCCCTGTCCCCAGGGAAGCCGTTTGTCCCCAAGGCGGCGGCGCCGGCGCTGCCGCGGGAGGAGCAGGTGACGCTGGAGCCGGAGCTGGAGGAGGCGCTGGCCAACGCCACCGATGCTGAGATGTGCGACATCGCCGGTGGGTGGGACAGGGATGGGGTGGGAATGGGAATGGGGTGGGGATGGGACAGGGTAGGATCCATGGGATTGGGATTGGGATGGGATGGGATGGGATGGGATGGGATGGGATGGGATGGGATGGGGATGGGGATGGGGATGGGATGGGATGGGATGGGATGGGGATGGGATGGGGATGGGGATGGGGATGGGATGGGATGGGATGGGATGGGATGGGGATGGGGATGGGGATGGGGATGGGGATGGGGATGGGGATGGGGATGGGATGGGATGGGATGAGATGGGATGAGATGGGGTGGGATGGGATAGGATGGGGTGGGATGGGGATGGGATGGGGTGGGATGGGATGGGGATGGGATAGGATGGGATGGGATGAGATGGGGTGGGATGGGATGGGATGGGATGGGGTGGGATGGGGATGGGATGGGGTGGGATGGGATGGGGATGGGATTTCCGTGGGATGGGGATGGGATTCCCATGGGATCAGGACAGGATGGGAACGAGGTGGGACTCTGTGCAGGCTGGGATCCGCACGGGGCCGGGATCGGCAGCAGGAGGGGCCTCGGCCGAGGGTAACGCTGTCCCTGGGGGGCAGCCGTGTCACAGCGTGTCCCCTGTCACCTGGGGGGGACACCGAGCACGAGGCTGGCATGGCACGCCTGCCACTGTGTCGCTGTGGCACACCTGAGTGTCACACCTGTCCTTGTGTCACACACCTGAGTGTCACACACAACTGAGTGTCACACACATCCCTGTCACACCTGAGTGTCACACCTGTCCGTGTGTCACACACCTGAGTGTCACACACATCTGAGTGCCACCCATGTTGTCCCAGTGTCACACTTGGTCCCCTCTCACCCTCTGTGTCCCCTCACTTTGGTCCCAGTGCCACCTCCCTGAGGGGACAGTGGCATCCTGTGTCCCCTGTGACCCCTGATGTCACCCTGATGTCACCCTGATGTCCCCGATGTCCCCAATGTCACCCCGTGTCCCCGCAGCCATCCTGGGCATGTACACGCTGATGAGTAACAAGCAGTACTACGATGCCATCTGCAGCGGGGACATCTGCAACACCGAGGGCATCAACAGTGAGTGACAGAGGGACACGGGGACAGGGCCTGGGACAGGGGGTCACACGGCTGTCCCCATGGTGCCCCCACACTGTCCCCACCACCCAGGCATGGTTCAGCCAGAACCTGAGACCCCAAAACCCACACTGTCCCTGTGCCCTGTGGTGTCCCCACACTCTCCCCATATCCCCACGCTGTCCTGGTGTCCCCATGGTGTCCCCATGGTGTCCCCGCGCTGTCCCCGCGGTGTCCCAGGTGTGGTGCAGCCGGACCGGTACCGGCCGGTGCCGGACGAGCCCCCGAACCCCACGGACGTGGCTGAGACGCTGCAGCGGCTGCAGAACAACGACCCCACGCTGCAGGAGGTCAACCTCAACAACATCAAGGTGACACCGCGCTGCCATTGTCCCCAAGGGGGCCCCGAGGGAAGAAGGGGGGTGTGGGCAACCCTGGGGTGTCCCCAAGGGGGTGGTTCCTGTCCCCAGGGTGTCCCCAGATGGTGTCAGGGTGTTGGGTCCCATCCCAGGGTGTCCCCAAGGTGTCCCCAAGGTGACGGGTCCCACCCCAACCCCTCGGTGACCCCGTGTCCCCACCTGTCCCCAGGACATCCCTGTCCCCACGCTGGAGGCCATCTGCCAGGCCATGAAGACCAACACCCACGTGCGCAGCCTCAGCCTGGTGGCCACGCGCAGCAACGACCTCGTGGCCAACGTGAGTCCCCAGATGTCCCCAAATGTCCCCGTGTCAGTTGGGGACAGTCCCTGCCAAGTGTCCCCACGTCCCCCGGCAGTTTGGGGACAGCCCCCACCCTGTGCCTGTCCCCCCATCCTTGGGAAACCCAGGGCGGTGTCCCCACGGTGCCACTGTGGTGGCACTGCGAGGCCTCCTTGGTGCCACTCTGGTGTCCCTAGGTGGTGGCACTGGTGACACTGTGGTGTCAATCTCTGGTGTCTCCAGGCGGTGGCACTGGTGACACTGGTGTCACTCTCCGGTGTCCCCAGGAGGTGGCACTGGTGTCACAGGTGACACTCTCTGGTGTCCCGAGGAGGTGGCACAGGTGACACTCTCCGGTGTCCCCATGAGGTGACATAGGTGACACTCTCCGGTGTCCCCAGGAGGTGGCACTGGTGTCACAGGTGTCACTCTCTGGTGTCCCCAAGAGGTGGCACTGGTGACACTGGTGTCACTCTCCGGTGTCCCCAGGTGGTGGCACTGGTGACACAGGTGACACTCTCTGGTGTCCCCAGGCGGTGGCACTGGTGACACAGGTGTCACTCTCCGGTGTCCCCAGGCGGTGGTACTGGTGTCACAGGTGACACTCTGGTGTCCCCATGAGGTGGCACAGGTGTCACTCTCTGGTGTCCCCAGGCGGTGGCACTGGTGACACTGGTGTCACTCTCTGGTGTCCCCAGGCGGTGGCACTGGTGACACAGGTGTCACTCTCTGGTGTCCCCAGGAGGTGGCACTGGTGACACTGGTGTCACTCTCTGGTGTCCCCAGGCGGTGGCCGAGATGCTGGAGCAGAACCGGAGCCTGCAGAGCCTCAACCTGGAGTCCAACTTCATCACCAGCGCGGGGATGCTGCGGCTGCTGGAGGCCATCGGGCACTGCCCCAGCCTGGCCGAGATCAGGGTGGACAACCAGGTGACAGCGACGGGGACAGGGGACAGGGACAGGGATGGGGACAGGGACAGGGATGGGACAGGGACCTGGACAGGAGGGATACCTGGCGAGGTGACAGTGACAATGTCCCCAACAGTGCCAGTGCCAGCGCCTGGGGGACATGGTGGAGATGGCCATGGTGGCCACACTGAAGGACACTGAGGGACACCAGGGGGTGTGACAGTGACAGTGACCATGACAGTGACAGTGACCATGACAGTGACAATGTCCCCAACAGTGACAATGTCCCCGGCAGTGCCAGCGCCTGGGGGACACGGTGGAGATGGCCATGGCGGGGACACTGAGGGACACCAGAGGGTGTGACAGTGACAGTGACACAGTGACAATGTCCCCGGCAGTGCCAGCGCCTGGGGGACACGGTGGAGATGGCCATGGTGGGGACACTGAGGGACACCAGAGGGTGTGACAGTGACAGTGACACAGTGACAATGTCCCCGGCAGTGCCAGCGCCTGGGGGACACAGTGGAGATGGCCATGGTGGGGACACTGAGGGACACCAGGGGATGTGACCATGACAGCGACAGTGACACAATGACAATGACAGTGACACAATGACACTGACAGTGACACAATGACAATGTCCCCAGCAGTGCCAGCGCCTGGGGGACACGGTGGAGATGGCCATGGCGGGGACACTGAGGGACACCAGAGGGTGTGACAATGACAGTGACAGTGACACAATGACAATGACAGTGACACAATGACAATGTCCCCAGCAGTGCCAGCGCCTGGGGGACACGGTGGAGATGGCCATGGTGGCCACGCTGGGGGGCACTGAGGGACACCAGAGGGTGTGACAATGACAGTGACCATGACAATGACAGTGACCATGACACTGACAGTGACACAATGACAGTGACAGTGACACAGTGACAATGTCCCCGGCAGTGCCAGCGCCTGGGGGACACGGTGGAGATGGCCATGGTGGGGACACTGAGGGACACCAGGGGGTGTGACAATGACAGTGACACAGTGACAGTGACAGTGACACAGTGACAATGTCCCCGGCAGTGCCAGCGCCTGGGGGACACGGTGGAGATGGCCATGGCGGCCACGCTGGAGCGCTGCCCGGCGCTGCTGCGCTTCGGTTACACCTTCACCCTGCAGGGCCCGCGGGCGCGCGCCGCCGCCGCCCTCACCCGCAACAGCGAGCTCCGTGAGTGTCCCCAAGGGTCCCCAGGTGTCCCCAGGTGTCCCCAAGGGTCCCCAGGGCCACCCCGAGGGGCACTGCCAGGGAGGGCTCACCCAGAGATGTCCCCATCCCCACAAGGAGCTCTGGGAGTGTCCCCAGGCGGGGAGTTGGGGTGTCCCAGCTTAAAAGGAGCTCCATGAGTGTCCCCAAGTGTCCCTGAGTGTCCCCAGGGCCACCCCGCGGGGCACTGCCAGGGGGTGCCACCTGGGAGGGCTCACCCAGAGCTGTTCCCACCTCACAAGGAGCTCCTGGATGTCCCCAAGTGTCCTCAAGGGTCCCTGAGTGTCCCCAGGGCCACCCCGAGGGGCACTGCCAGGGAGGGCTCACTCAGAGCTGGCCCCACCTCACAAGGAGCTCCTGGATGTCCCCAGGTGTCCCCGAGTGTCCCCAGGTGTCACCGGGGGTGGGCTGGGGTGTCCCAGCTTAAAAGGAGCTCCTGGATGTCCCCGAGTGTCCCCAGGTGTCCCCAAGGGTCCCCAGGGCCACCCCAAGGGGCACTGCCAGGGAGGGCTCACCCAGAGCTGTCCCCACCTCACAAGGAGCTCTGGGAGTGTCCCCAAAGGTCCCCAAGTGTCCCCAGGTGTCACCTGGGGGGAAAATGGGGGTCTCAGAGCTGAGCCCACGTTGGAACGAGCTCCTGGATGTCCCCAAGTGTCCCCAAGAGTCACTGGGAGCGGGGGGGTTTGGGGTATTCCAGCTTAAAAGGAGCTCTGGGAGTGTCCCCAGGTGTCCCCAAGTGTCACCTGGAGGGACAATGGGGGTCCAGAGCTGAGCCCACCTCAGAACGAGCTCCTGGACGTCCCCAAGTGTCCCCTGGAAGGAATTTGGGGTCCCAGCTTTGTCCCACCTCCCCCTTTTCTCTCCCCCCAGGTCGCCAACAGAAGAAATCCTAAAAATCCCCCCGAGCTCGGGAACCGCTGGGAATAAACTGGAGAGAAATGGTGGAAAAAGCCACGGATTTGGGGTCCCTTGGGGTTCTGGGGGTGGCCCTGTCCCCAAATTGTCCCCTTGGGTGTGTGGGGTCACCCTGGGTTCCCGTGGGAAACCCCAAATCCCCGGATTTTGGAGGTGCTGAGGGGTTGGGAGGAAAATCCTAAAGAATGAAGTGGGGGGATTGCCCCAGGGAATGGGGAAAGGGATGGGGACAGGGACATTTGGGGACAGTGAGGGGGAGTCAGGGCACCCAGAACCCCCAAATCCCTTGCCTGGGACAATTCCCAAAGCCAAAAAAAATTCCCAAAAAAACGGCCCAAAAATTAAAAAAAAAATCCCCCCAAAAAATCCCAAAGAAATCCAAAAAATATCCCAAAAAATCTCCACAAAATTCCCCCAAAAAATCCCCCAAAATTATCAAAAAATTCCCCCCAAAAATAAAAAAAAAAATCCCCAAAGTCACTCAAAAAATCCCCAAAAAATTCCCACTTTATTCCTGGGGGTCTGGGGATATTTGGGGACACTTGGGGACATTTGGGGACATCAGGCCGGTGGCAGCGGTGGCGGCTCCTCCTCGTCGGAGTCGAACTCGGCGTTCCCGTCCTTGACCCAATTCCCGGCGGGATCCTGGAGCCAACCCCGGCTGGGACAGAGGGAAATGGGATTGGGGGGGTTTTTTGGGATTTTTTGGGAATTTTTTTGGGATTTTTTTTGGGGTATTTTTGGGATTTTTTTGGGGGCATTTTTTGGAATTTTTTTTGATTTTTTTAGAAATTTTGGGGGATTTTTGGGGCTTTTTTAGGGGATTTTTTTGGAATTTTTGGGAATTCTTTTTGGATTTTTTGGGAATTTTGGGGGCATTTTTTTGGGGAATTTTTTGGGATTTTTTGGGAGCTTTTTGGGGAATTTTTGGGAATTCTTTTTGGATATTTTGGGAATTTTGGGGGCATTTTTTGGGGAATTTTTTGGGATTTTTTGGGATTTTTTTTGGGAATTTTTGGGAATTCTTTTTGGATTTTTTGGGAATTTTTGGGGCATTTTGGGGGGGAATTTTTTGGGATTTTTTGGGATTTTTTGGGGAATTTTTGGAAATTCTTTTGGGATTTTTTGAGAATTTTTGGGGCATTTTTTTGGGGAATTTTTTGGGATTTTTTGGGATTTTTTTGGGGAATTTTTTGGGAATTTTTTTTAATTGAGGGGCGTGGGATTTTTGGGGGAATTTAACGGAGATCATTTTAGGACTTTTTGGGGGGATTTTTGGGATTTTTTTTCCCCGCCCAGAATTCCCAACCCACCTTCGCAGGTGCAGGTGGTGCCTCAGGATCCGCAGCCGCTCCGGGCTCAGCCCTTCGGAAAATCCGGAATTCCCTTTCCCTTCGGAAAATCGGGAATTTCCTTTCTTCCCTGATTTCCTTTCCTTGGCAACACCTGCGGGAGCGAGGGAGGGGCTGCTGGGAATTCCGGGAATGAGGAATTCCCGGGAAATTCCCCTGGAATGAGGGGGGGAGGGGTCTCACCCTCCGTGTGTGTCGGGATTTCGGGATTCCCGGGATTCCGCGACGCCTCCTGGGAATTTTTCGGGATCGTCCCAGAGATCCTGGAGCTGCTGCCCTTCGTCCTGGGAGTGGGGAGAAGCCCAAAAATTCCCTTTCCTGCCAATTCCAGGGATTTTCCCCCCAATTCTCCTCAGCCCACCCATCCCTATCCCAGGAATTCCAGAGCTTTTCCCTCCTCAATGCCTTTCCTGGGAATCCCCAAACCTTTCCTGGTATCCTTGGGTTCCTTTCCCAGCTTTTCCTGGTTTTTCCCGGTGCCTCTTTTCCATCTTTTCCCATTTTCCCATTTTTTTCCCAGTGTCCCTTTCCCAACTTTTCCTATCTTTTCCCATTTTCCCCGTTTTTTCCCTCCATTTTTCTTTTTTTTTTCCCCCATTTTTCCTTGGTTTTCCCCCCTTTCCCCCATTTTTTTCACTGTTTTTCCCCATTTTCTCCCATTTTTCCCAATTTCCCCATTTTTCCCTTTTCCCATTTCCCTGTTTTTTCCCCATTTTTCACAATTTTCTCCCGTTTTCCCCTTTTTTCCTAATTTTTCCCCATTTTCCGCCATTTCCTCCCGTTTTTCCCCATTTCCCCCTCATGTTTCACCATTTTCTCCCATTTTCCCCTTTTATCCTCGGGTTTTTTTCCCTGTTTTTCCCCATTTTTCCCCACTTTCTGCCGTTTTCTCCCATTTTCCCCCTTTTTTTCTCGTTTTTTTCCCTGTTTTTCCCCGGTTTTTCCCCATTTTTCACCGTTTTTTCCTGTTTTCCCCTGTTTTTGTCATTTTTTCGCCCCGTTTTTTCCCTGTTTTTTTTCCCATTTTCCGCTGTTTTCCCCTTTATTTCCCGTTTTTTTCCCCTCACGCGGGTTTCCGGCAGCAGCTGCTGTAGGGGGCGGAGCTCAGGAGGGCGCTGCGGGCGATGCGGCGCGTGCGGGCCAGCAGGGGCGCCTGGGGACAGCGACAGCTCAGGCCACGCCCACCTGGGACCACGCCCACCTGGAGACCACACCCACAGAGCCCCGCCCACATGGACATGGCACCCACCAGGCCACGCCCACCTGGGAACCACACCCACAGAGCCCCGCCCACATGGGCATGACACCTGTCAGGCCACGCCCACTTGGGAACCACACCCACAGAGCCCCGCCCACATGGGCATGACACCCACCAGGCCACGCCCACCTGGGAACCACACCCACAGAGCCCCGCCCACATGGGCATGACACCCACCAGGCCACGCCCACTTGGGAACCACACCCACAGAGCCCCGCCCACACAGACATGGCACCCACCCAGGCCACGCCCACTTGGGGACCACACCCACAGAGCCTCGCCCACACAGGGATTACACCACCCAGGCCACGCCCACTTGGGGCAGAGGCCACGCCCACATGGAAACACACCCATGCATGCCACGCCCACCCAGAACACACCCATAGAGGCCACGCCCACCCAGAGAGGAAACCCGCGGGAGGCCACGCCCACTGGGGGCCACACCCACCTGCACACCTGGGGCCACGCCCAGCGCCTCCTGCGGGGTCACCTGGGGTCCCTGCGGGGTCACCTGGAGCCCGCGGTGCCGGCCATAGGAACGCTGCAGGCCTGGGGACAAGGGACAGAGGGACAGGGGACAGCGGGACATTGGACATGAGGACAGGGGCCAGGGGCCAGGGCAGGTGACACGGGGACACCTCACTCACTGTCCAGGTGCTTCCTGCCCGCCCGGTGCAGCAGCAGCATCTCCAGAGTGTCACACACGGGCCGGTGGGGACACAGCGAGCACGCCAGCCTGGGGACACCGAGGGGACACCGTGGGGACACTGTGGGGACACAGCCAGCCTGGGGACAGCCAGGGGACAGCCGGGGAGCCTCACCTGCCATCACGCAGCAGCAGCGCCTCGTCCTCGGGGATGGCACTGGCCAGCAGCTCGGCCACGCGGCGCCTCTGGGGACAGCAGCGTCACCTCAGGCCCTGTCCCCAAACTGTCCCCGCTTGGCAAAGGGACCCCGGGGACACCCCTGGGAAGGGCTGAGAGACCTCGAGGGGACAAACGGGGACAAGGAAAAGGTTGGGGGGACACCCGGGGGGACTGAGGGGACACCCAGGGAAGGCCTCAGGGGACCCGAGGGGTTCAGGCCGCGCCCCGGGGGTGAAGCCGGGGGTGACGCGGGGAGGCCGGGACTGGGATTGGGGGTGCCGAGGGTCCCTGAGGGGTGCCCGGGGAGGGGTCCCGGCCCCACCTGCAGCGCCCCGAGCGGCCCCGGGTCGTTCTCGTCGCGCTTAAAGGACATGGCGGCTCCAGCTAGGCCGCGGTCACCATGGCAACCATCCCCGCCGCTTCCGGGTAGCGCTTCCCAGCGGGTAGTGCGCTTGGGGGAATCGACCAATCAGTGAGTGCTCAGCTGGACCCCCGCAGCATGACGGGAGCTGCAGTTCAAGCGCGGGGAGGCTCCGTGGGAATGGCGGCGGAGATGGCGCGGACGGAACTACAACTTCCAGAAGGCGCCGCGAGGCCGCGCCGGTTCGGTGGGGCCGAGCGAGCCCCGTGAGCGGCGGGGCCGGACCGGGACCCCCGGGTGGGACCCCCGGGTGGGGCCCCCGGGCCGGGACCCCCGGGCGGGCCATGGCGGGGAGCGGCGGAGCCGGGGCGGCCCCGCGGGAGCACCGCCTGCAACCCGGGGACACCCTGCCGGGGCTGGCGCTGCGCTATGGGGTGACGGTGAGCGGTCCCGGGGGGACACCGGGGGGGACACCGGGAGGAGGGAAGGCCGCGGGGGTCCCCAGAGGTCATCCCGGGCCTGTCCTGGCCCGGTTGGCTTCGCTCGCCCATCCTGGTCCTCGTGCCGTCCTGTCCCCTGTTTGTGTCCCCTTTCCCGGCCTTGTCCCTGTCCCCATCGCTGTCCCTTTCCTGTCCCCATCCCTGTCCTTATCTCCGTCCCATCCCTGCCCTGTCTCTGCCCCTATAACTGCTCCTCATCCAATCCTTATCCTTGTCCCTGTCCCCATCCCAATCCCATCCTCATCCCTGTCCTTGTCCCCATCCCTGTCCCCATCCCAATCCGATCCCAATCCCATCCCTGTCCCCATCGCTGTCCCTTTCCTGTCCCCATCCCTGTCCTGTCTCTGTCCCTATAATTGGTCTCCATCCAATCCTTATTCCTGTCCCTGTCCCCAATCCCGGTCCCATCCCTGTCCCCGACCCTGTTCTGTCCCCATCCCATCCCTGTCCTTGTCCCCATCCCGTCCCTGTCCCCGACCCTGTTCTGTCCCCATCCCTGTTCTGTCCCCATCCCGTCCCTGTCCCCGGTCCCGACCCCGCTCCCCGGCCCGCAGATGGAGCAGATCCAGCGCGCCAACCGCCTCTACTCCTCGGACACGATCTTCCTGAAAGCCACGCTGCTGATCCCCGCCGCGCCCGGGCCCTGCCCGCGGCACCGGGACCTTCCCGGGGACACTCCCGGGGACACTCCCGGGGACATCCCCGGGGACGTTCCGGGTCCCTCCCGCCACGACCTCTCGGCCTCGGATTTCCTGCGGCGCTTGGACGCCGAGATCGGCCGCTCCAAGGAGGCGGCGGCGCAGCGGCTGCAGAGCCGGGACACCAGGTGGGAACTGGGCTGAACTGGGGGGAACTGGGAGGGAGACTGGAGAAAAAAAACTGGGGGGAAAATGTGGGAAAAGCTTGAGGGGAAAGCGGGGTAAAGGTGGGGTGAAATCTGGGAAAAACTGGGATGAAATTTGGGATAATTGGGGTGAAATCTGGGAGAAACTGGGATAAAAATGGGGAAATTTGGGATAATTGGGCTGAAACTGGGACAGAACTGGGGGGGAAATTTGACTGAAAATTGAGGGGAAATTCGGGGTCGAACGGAGGAGAAGTTGGGTGAGGTGGGGGTTTGGTGGCCCGGGGTGGTGGCAGTGCCAGCCCCGGTGTCACCGGCGTGTCCCCACAGCCCCGGGGGCGGCCGCAGCCCCTCGGCCCCTCGGGGGGCCCGCCTGGGACCCCGGCCCCTCACCAGGACCCCGCGGGCGGCCGCGCTCAGGGAGGCCGAGGATGAGATCTTCACCTTGTGACAGCGGGGACAGCGGGGACAGCGGGGACAGCGGGGACACCAGGAATGGGACCCTGGGGACACCAAGGATGAGATCTCCTTCAGCTTGTGACCCTGAGGACATCGGAATGGGACACTGGGGACATTGGGGACACTGGAATGGGACACCAGGGACCCTGAGATCTTCACCTTGTGACAGCGGGGACAGTGGGGACATTGGGGACAGTGGGGACACCAGGAATGGGACACTGGGGACATTGGGGACAGCGACGACATTGGGGACATTGGGGAACTGGGGACAGTGGGGACAGCGGGGAGACTGGGGACAGTGGGGACAGCAGGGACAGTGGGGACAGCAGGGACAGTGGGGACATTGAGGACAGTGGGGACACCAGGAATGGGACACTGGGGACGCCAAGGACAAGTCTCCTTCAGCTTGTGACCCTGAGGACACTGGAATGGGACATTGGGGACATTGGGGACACTGGAATGGGACATCAGGGACCCTGAGATCTTCACCTTGTGACAGTGGGGACACCAGGAACCGACCCTGGGGACACCCGGGGTGTGACACGGGAGGTGCCACCAGGAGGTGCCACTGCTCCTCCCAGGCCGTGGCCACGTCCCCGCTGTGGGGACACGGGGACTTTGGGGACATGTCCTGGTGTCCCCTGCCTGTCCCCCTCTGGGGCTGCAGGGACAGGGACAGCAACAGGGACAGACGGGGACAGGGACAGTGCCACCCCTGCCCCGCCCACCCAGCTTGTAAATAAACCGGAGCTTTGTCACCCGGCTCGGCTTTGTCACCGCCTGGGGACAGCGCCACTCCCCAGGACACGGTTCCCTCCCCCAGGGGCATTTGGGGACATTTTGGGGCCATTTTGGGGACATGGCTGGCCCCAGGGACACGGGGTTGGATCCCTGAATCCCCAAACCCCAGTCCTGGGAGAGGCAGGAATTTGGGAGCCTCCCCCTACCAAGAAGAACCCCAATCCCAAATGTCCCAATCCCAAATGTCCCAATCCCGAATTTCCCAATCCCAAATCCCTCCCAGTTGCTCCAGAACCTCTGGAATTTCCAGAACCCCAAATCCCATAAATTCCCACCATCTCCAGGAACTCCAGGACTCCCTCCCCAAACCCTAAAACCCCAAATCCCATCAAAAAAAACCCCCCAAATCCCATAAAAAAACGACACCAAAATTCAGGAATTTTTCCCATATTCCAGTGCCCCTCCCGGGCTCTGTTATTTATAATATTTATATATGGACCCCCCGGGGTTTGGGGGAAATCCCAGGATTTTGGGGGGGAAATCTGGGATTTTGGGGGGGAAATCCCAGAGTTTTGGGGAAAACCAGAGGATTTTTGGGGAAAATGTGGGGTTTTGGGGAGAAATCCCGAGATTTTGGGAAAAACACCTGGGATTTGGGGGGAAATCCCAGAATTTTGGGGGTAAACCCCAGGATTTGGGGGGAAATCCTGCAATTTTGGGGGGAATCCCAGGATTTTGGGGGGAAAATTCAGGATTTTGGTGGGGAATCCTGGAATTCTGGGGGGAAATCCTGGAATTTGGGGGGAAATCCTGGGATTTTGGGGGGTGCCACCCCCCGATTGTCACCGTGTCACCCCCGATTGTCACCGGGAGGGGGGAGGGGCCGCCCGGGGGTATTTACAGGGTGGGGGAGGGGCGTACGTACATATTTATAGGGAATTTTTTTGGGGGAAAAGGGGGAAATTCCCAACAAAGTGCATTTGTCCGTCTGTCCGGATGTCCAGGGCAGGAATTCCCGGCTGGAATTCCCTGGAAAAATCTTTTTTTTTTGGGGGGAGGGGAGGGGGAATTCCGGCCCATCCCCCCCCTCCCGGGTTAAAGGTGGGCGGGGCTGGCGGAGCCTGGAAAAGAAAAAAAGGGAAAAATGGGGAATTAATGAGGGAATAATGGGGGATTAATGGGGAATTAATGGGGGATTAATGAGGGAACTAATGGGGAATTAATGAGGGGATTAATGAGGGGATTAATGGGGAATAATGGGGGATTAATGGGGAATTAATGGGGGATTAATGGGGAATTAATGAGGGGATTAATGAGGGGATTAATGGGGAATAATGGGGGATTAATGGGGAATTAATGGGGGATTAATGGGGAATTAATGGGGGATTAATGAGGGAAAAATGGGGAATTAATGAGGGGATTAATGGGGAATAATGGGGGATTAATGGGGAATTAATGAGGGAAAAATGGGGGATTAATGGGGAATTAATGGGGGATTAATGAGGGAACTAATGGGGGATTAATGGGGCATTAATGGGGGATTAATGGGGAATTAGTGGGGAATTAATGAGGAATTAATGAGGAATAATGGGGGATTAATGGGGAATTAGTGGGGAATTAATGAGGGAACTAATGGGGGATTAATGGGAATTAATGGGGAATTAATAGGGAATTAATGGGGAGAATGTGGAATTAATGGGAAATTGAGAATAATGGGGATAATGGAAAATTAATGATGGAATAACAGGGAATTAATGGGAATAACGGGGATAATGGGGAATAAGGGGGGGATTAATGGGGGGAATAACGGGAAATTAATTGGGGGAATAATGGGGAAAGTGGGGAAATAATGGGATTGCAATGGGGCTGTGGGAAAGGGGACACTCAGGGTGACACCCGGGGTGTGACAGCCGGGGCTGGCACTGAGGGTGACACCGGGGGTGCCAGGCAGGGTGTCCCAGGCAGGGTGTCCCAGGCAGGGTGTGACACCCAGGGGTGCCCTGGCTCTCACCAGTGCCGGGGCTGGCGCTGCCACCGTGTCCCCGCGGGGCCCACGCCGAGCTCGGGGCGCCGGGGACCTCGTTGGGGACGTCGGGGACGTCGTTGGGGACACCGGGGGCGGTGGCATCGCCGCCACCCAGCGAGCGCAGCAGCTGCCGGTGAGCGGCTTCCAGGGCCTGGGGGGACACGGGGACAGCTGGGGACACGGGGACAGCTGGGGACAGCTGGGGACACAGGGACAGCTGGGGACAGCTGGGGACACGGGGACAGCTGGGGACAGCTGGGGACACGGGGACAGTTTCCCCACATTCCCACTCATGTCCCCATTATGTCCCCACTGGTGTCATGAATGTCCCCAGTGCCCCTCACCCTCAGCCACAGCAGTAGCCCAATGTCCCCCATGTCCCCGTTGATGTCCCCAATGTCCCCACTGATGTCCCCAATCCCTCACCCTCAGCCACAACAGTTTCCCCTGTCCCCAATGTCCCCCCATTGATGTCCCCATTGATGTCCCCAATGTCTCA
Source organism: Phylloscopus trochilus trochilus (assembly GCA_016584745.2). Lineage (NCBI taxonomy): Eukaryota > Metazoa > Chordata > Aves > Passeriformes > Phylloscopidae > Phylloscopus > Phylloscopus trochilus. Next base: position 2,889 of record WQNJ02000489.1, on the reverse strand, counting down.
CTGATGTCCCCAATGTCCCCGTTGATGTCCCCAATGTCTCCATTGATGTCCCCAATGTCTCACTGATATCCCCAATGTCCCCATTGATGTCCCCACTGATGTCCCCATTGATGTCCCCCTGTCCCCATTTGGGCTCTCACCCTCAGCCTCAGCAGTTTCCCAATGTCCCCATTGATGTCCCCAATGTCTCACTGATGTCCCCAATGTCCCCATTGATGTCCCCCTGTCCCCATTTGGCTCTCACCCTCAGCCTCAGCAGTTTCCCAGTGTCCCCATTGATGTCCCCATTGATGTCCCCCTGTCCCCATTTTGCTCTCACCCTCAGCCTCAGCAGTTTCCCAGTGTCCCCATTGATGTCCCCATTGATGTCCCCCCTGTCCCCATTTTGCTCTCACCCTCAGCCTCAGCAGTTTCCCTCGCAGCTCCTCCAGGGTCCCCAGGATCAGCTCCGTGTCCCCAGGGATGTCCCCAGGGATGTCCCCAGGGATGTCCCCAGGGATGTCCCCAGGGATGTCCCCAGAGATGTCCCCAGGGGCATTCCCGGGGATGTCCCCCGAGATGTCCCCAGAGACGTCCCCGACGTCCCCAGGGGTGTCCCCGATGTCCCCTCCTGGCCGGGGGGGTCCCGTGGGGAGGCTCAGGTAGAAAAAATTCCCTGGAAAAGGGACAGGGGGACCTCAGGGGCCACCCGGGGGGATCCTTGGTGGCCCTGGGGACCCTTGGTGACCCCAGGGCTGTTCTGGTGTCCCCAGGGCCTCTCTGGGGCTCTTGGTGGCCCAAGGTCCCCTCAGGGTGGCTTTTGGTGGCCCCTCCCTGGGGACCCCTCAGGACTCTTGGAGGGTCTTGGTGGCCCCTGGGGACACTTGGTGGCCCCTCCTGGTGGCCCAAGGAGTTGGTTTTGGTGGCCCTTCAGTGATTTTGGTGGCCCCAGAGGGTTTTTGGGGCCTTTTTGGGGTTTTTGGGGGGGGGGTGGGGGGAGGGGCCGGTTACCCTCGGCACTGGCTCCGCCTCCTTCCCGCAGCTCGGGCTCTGATTGGCTGCAGCCGCGCGGGGGCGTGGCCTCATCCGGCCCCTCCTCCTGGGCTGGGCCCCCCAAAAAAGGGGGGGGGAGGGGAAGGGGGGAGCGGCCCCGCCACCAGAATGCGGTAATTAGCACCCCGATTAGTTCATTAGCACCCCAATTAGTTCATTAGCACCCCAGTTACTTAATTAGCAGCCCAATTAGTCCATATAGCACCCCAATTAGTTCATCAGCACCCCAATTAGTTCATCAGCACCCTGATCAGTTGATTAGCACCCCCAATTAGTTAATTAGCACCCTTATTAGTTCAATAGCGCACCCAATTAGCACCCCAAGTTAACTGGCACCTGAAATTAGCGCCCCTAATTTGCACCCAGCGCCCCAAAATCGGCACCCAAAATCAGCACCTGTAATTAATTACCACCTGTAATTAGCACCCCGAAATTAATTAGCACCCGAAATCAGCACCCCAAAAAACCCCAAATTGGCACTCAGAACCCCAAATTAGCACCTGAAATTAATTAGCACCCCAAAATCAGCACCCCGAATTAATTAGCAGCCCAAGTTAATCAGCACCCAGCGCCCAAAACTGGGACCCAAAGGCAGCGCCCAGAATCAAAATCCCGAAAGCAGCACCCAAAATCATCATCCTCAAATCAGCACCCCCCAAATCAGCACCCCCAAATCTGCACCCCAATTCCTCATCCCTAAATCAACACCCCAAAATCAGAACCCCAAAATCAACACCCCAAAATCAACATCCCAAAATCGGCACCCCCTAAATCTGCACCCCGAAATCAGAACCCCAAAATCAGGACCCCAATTCCTCACCCCAAAATCAGAGCCCCAAATCAGCACCCAGAACCCCAAACTGGGACCCCAAATGGTGACCCCGAGATCAGCCCCCAAACCCGGCTCTGATCCGGGGGAGCTCATGCAGGGAGGGAGACCCCCAAATCTGGGAATGAGACCCCAAATCTGGGAATGAGACCCCAAATCTGGGAATGAAACCCCAAATCTGGGAATGAGACCCTAAATCGGAATGAAACCCCAAATCTGGGAATGAAACCCCAAATCTGGGAATGAAACCCCAAATCTGGGAATGAGATCCCAAATCTGGGAATGAGACCCCAAATCTGGGCATGGAGACCCTAAATCCCGGGAATGAGACCCCAAATCCCAGGGAAGGGCAGGGAATGAGATCCCAAATCCTGAGAATGAGACCCCAAATCTGGGAAGGAGCAGGAAACAAAATCCCAAATCCCAGGGAAGGGCAGGGAATGAGACCCCAAATCCCAGCAGGGATGTGCAAGGAATTCCCGCTCAAATCCACCCCAAATCTCCAACCCCAAATCCCCCCTCAGTTCATCAAATCCACCCCAAAACCGCCCCAATTCCTGCCCCAATTCTCACTCCCAATATTCCCAAATCCCTCCCAATTCCAACCCCAACTCCCACCCCAAATTCCCCCAAATCTCATCCCAACTCTCACCCTGAATCCCCCAATTTGCAACCCTAAACCCCCCATTTCCTGCCCCAAATCCATCCCAAATCCCTCCAAATTCCCAGCTCCAAATTCCCCAATTCCTGCCCCAATTCCTGTCCCAAATATCCCCCAATTCCTACCCCAAATTCCCCAATTCCTGCCCCATTTCCTGCCCCAAATCCATCCCAAATCCCTCCAAATTCCCAGCCCCAAATTCCCCCAATTCCTGCCCCAATTCCTGTCCCAAATCCATCCCAAATCCCCAATTCCCACCCCAAATCCACCCCAAACCCCTCCCCCTTTACCTTTCCGGTTGATTTGGATCCCGTTGGGCTCCGGCCCCTCCGGCTCTTCCTGAGATCCCTCCTGGGAATCCCGGCCG
>WQNJ02000488.1:0-55401 GCA_016584745.2 Phylloscopus trochilus trochilus | reverse complement strand
GGGATTGGATGGAATTTGGGGGGATTGGATGGGATTTGGGGGATTGGATGGGATGTGGGGGGGATTGGATGGGATTTGGGGGGGGATTGGATGGAATTTGGGGGATTGGATGGGATTTGGGGGATTGGATGGGATGTGGGGGGGATTGGATGGGATTTGGGGGGGATTGGATGGAATTTGGGGGGACTGGATGGGATTTGGGGGGGATTGGATGGAATTTGGGGGGGGATTGGATGGGATTTGGGGGGGATTGGATGGGTTTTGGGGGGATTTTGTGCGGAAATGGGATTTGGGGCCTTGGGGGGGACCAGAATTGGGAAATCAGCAAAGGAGAGAGAGGAAGGGAACTGGGGGGGATGGGGCGGGGGGTCAGTGACAGGTGTGGGGGGGTCAGTGACAGGTGAGGGGGGGGTCAGTGACAGGTGTGGGGGGGTCAGTGACAGGTGTGGGGGGGTGGGGTCAGTGACAGGTGTGGGGGGGTCAGTGACAGGTGTGGGGTGGGGTCAGTGACAGGTGTGGGGTGGGGCAGTGACAGGTGTGGGGTGGGGCAGTGACAGGTGTGGGGGGTCAGTGACAGGTGTGTGTGTGGGGGGGGTCAGTGACAGGTGTGTGTGTGGGGGGGGTCAGTGACAGATGTGGGGGGGGTCAGTGACAGGTGTGTGGGGGGGTCAGTGACAGGTGTGTGGGGTCAGTGACAGGTGTGAGGGGTCAGTGACAGGTGTGGGGGGGGGGTCAGTGACAGGTGTGGGGTCAGTGACAGGTGTGGGGGGGTCAGTGACAGGTGTGGGGTCAGTGACAGGTGTGGGGGGGGTCAGTGACAGGTGTGGGGTCAGTGACAGGTGTGGGGTCAGTGACAGGTGTGGGGGGGTCAGTGACAGGTGTGGGGGGGCAGTGACAGGTGTGGGGTGGGGTCAGTGACAGGTGTGGGGGGGTCAGTGACAGGTGTGAGGGGTCAGTGACAGGTGTGGGGGGGGGGTCAGTGACAGGTGTGGGGTGGGGGTCAGTGACAGGTGTGGGGGTGGGGTCAGTGACAGGTGTGGGGGGGGGGGTCAGTGACAGGTGTGGGGGGTCAGTGACAGGTGTGTGGTGGGGTCAGTGACAGGTGTGGGGGGGTCAGTGACAGGTGTGGGGGGTCAGTGACAGGTGTGGGGGGGCAGTGACAGGTGTGGGGGGGGTCACTGACAGGTGTGGGGGGGTCACTGACAGGTGTGGGGGGGCAGTGACACGTGGGGGGGGGCAGTGACACGTGGGGGGGTCACTGACAGGTGTGGGGGGGCAGTGACAGGTGTGTGGGGGGTCAGTGACACGTGGGGGGGTCAGTGACAGGTGTGGGGTGGGGTCAGTGACAGGTGTGTGGGGGGGTCGGTGACAGGTGTGTCCCCCCCGCGTCCCCCCCGCCAGGTGCGCGCCAGCGCCATCGCGCAGGACGCCGACCAGAACTACGACTACGCCAGCAACAGCGTCATCCTGCACCTGGACGTGGGGGACGAGGTGTTCGTCAAGCTGGACGGCGGCAAAGTGCACGGCGGCAACACCAACAAGTACAGCACCTTCTCCGGCTTCATCATCTACCCCGACTGAGCCCCCCCGGGACCCCCGGGACCCCCCGGGACCCCCCCGGGACACCCCCGGGACACCCCCGGGACACCCCCGGAAACTGGGACACCCCCGCCACCCGGAGCGACCCCCCAAGTGCAGCCCCTTCTCCGGCTTCATCGTCTGCCCCGAGCGACCCCCGGGACCCGCCCCGGCCCCGCCACCGCCGGTGACAGCGGTGACACCCCCGCCCCCCCCCCCCCTCCCCCAGAGCTCCGCCCCGCCGTGAGTGCGACACGCGACACCCGCCCCGCATGGCAGCACCCCCGAGGGTGGCGGGGTGTCCCAGTCTGTCCCAGTCTGTCCCAGTTTGTCCCAGTTTGTCCCCAATAAAAGGCGCTGGGCTTGGATCGCGGCTCTGCCTCTGCTGGGGGGTACAGGGGACAGCGGGGTGACACAGGGGACAGAGAGGTGGCACAGGGGACAGAGAGGTGGCACAGGGGACAGCCCGGAGGGGACAGAGAGGTGACACAAGGGACAGCCAGCGAAAGGGTTGGTGGCACCTCCGGGCTGGCCAGAGCTCTCCCCACAGCTTTTGTGTCACCTCCCCTGTGTCACGCCTCGCCAGCTCCCCCCCGCGCGCGCTGGCTGTCAGCAGGGACAGGGACAGGGACGGTGACAGTGACAGTGACAGACAGCCCCCGGCTGTGCGGGGACGCCGCCACCCCCTTGGGGACACGCTGGGGACACTGCTGGCACTGCGGGTGGGACTGAGGTGACAGCAGAGCCCCACCCAGAGCCTGGTGCGACACAGGAACCCCCGGGCCCTGTCACCGCCCCGGCCCGGTCCCTGTCCCCAGCTTGTCCCCAGCCCTGTCCCCTCCCTGTCCCCTCCCTGTCCCTTTGTCCCCCCACCCCGGCCCTGTCCCCTCCTGGCCGTGTCGCTGTCGCCACCTCGTGGCCGCTGCCGGGAGGACGCGGCTGCCGGGGGGGGCTCGAGGAGGCTTTGGGGGCGGGGGGGGCTCAGCCCCACCACGACCCCCGGACACCCCCGGGACCCCCGGACACCCCCGGGACCCCCCAGGGACCCCCCGGGACCCCCCAGACACCCCAGACACCCCCACGGTTGCTCCTCTGCCCCCGCCAGTCCCTGCCAGATGGAGGGAACCTGGCCCTGAATGTCCCTGAATGTCCCTGAATGTCCCCAAACGTCCCCCAGAGCCACGCCCAGGGTCCTTGCACGACCCCACGAATCCCCCTCCCCAATATCGTGGGCGTCTCTCACCCCTCAGCCCAAGCCGGGGGTCTCCCACCCCCCCAAAAAGGCACAGACCAGCCTGGAGTTGTCTCTCCTTTATTCCAGGGAATGGTACAAAACTGGGCAGGGGGGGGATTTGGGGGCTGCAGAGCCGGGGTTGGGGGCTGGGGGCTGCACCCCCAAATCCCCAGGGCAGCATTTTGGGGTGGGGGCTACGCCTTGGCCCCCGCCGGGACCCCCTGAGCCGCCGTCAGCTGCTGCAGCTTCTGCGTCATCATCTCCAGCACGGCTGGGGGGAGCGGGTCAGGGGGCTCCCCAAAAACAGGGGGGTCCCCAGAAGCAGGGAGGGGTCAGGGGGGGATGTGGGGGGGACCCCAGGGCCAGGGAGGGGGGGAAAAGAGGGACCCCAAAACCAGGGAGGGGCTGAATGGACATGGGGGGGGTCAGGGGGCTTCAAAGTGGGGAGGGGGGAAACGGGGTCGGGGGGAACTGGGGGCAAGGAGAGAACCCCAAAAGTGGGGAGGGGGGAAAAGGGGACCCTGGGAGTGGGAGAGGGGGATCCCAAAAGTGGGGAGGGGTCTGAGAGACCCTGGGACCAGGGGGGACCCCAAAACTGGGGAGGGGGGAAAAGGGCAGGGGTGTTTGGGGGATTCAGGGAGGGATTCAGATTTGGGGGGTCAGAAGGGGCTGGGGGGGTCAGGAGGTGTTTGGGGGGGTCAGGGGGTGTTTTGGGGGGGGTCAGAAGGGGCTGGGGGGGGTCAGGGGGTGTTTTGGGGGGGTCAGGGGGTGTTTGGGGGGGGGTCAGGGGGTGTTTGGGGGGGGTCAGAAGGGGCTGGGGGGTCAGGGGGTGTTTTGGGGGGGTCAGGGGGTGTTTTGGGGGGGCTCAGAGGGTCCCCAGGCCCCTCTGGGGGTACCCACCCTGTTTCATGGCGTGCTTCTCCTGCAGGGCCGGTTGGATTTTCTCCATTTGCCGCGTCAGGAACTCGATTTTCCGCTTGAAAAAGGCCCGGGCGTCGTCGGCAGACTGGGAATGGGGTGGGGAATGGGGGGAAAAAAAGGGGGAAAATCAGGGGAGAATCGAGAGAAATGGGGTGGGAAGTAAGGGAAAAACGTGGTGGGAAAAGGGAAAAAAAAGGGGAGAAACGGGGTGGGAATGGGGAGAAACAAGGATGGGAAAATGAAGAAAACCAGGATGGGAAAAGGAGGAGAAATGAAGGAAAAACTGGGGGAAAGACGGGAAGGAAACAGGCTGGGAAAGAGGGGAACGGGGGAATGGGATGGGAAAGGAGGGGAATGGGGGTCCCCAGCCCCCCAAAGACCCCCAAATCCCCCCCACCCCAGACCCCTCCCCACCTTCTCCACGTAGTAGCCGGTGCCGACGTCCACCAGGACGGTGCGGACGTCCTGGAGCTTGCCAGGCACGTACATCTGGGGGGGTCATGGAAAACGGGGGGACACGGGGGGCTGGGGGGGGCACAGACCCCCCCGGGGGGATTTTGGGGGGGCTGGGGGGGCACAGACCCCCCCCCGGGGGGATTTTTGGGGGGATTCCAGGAGCAGCAAAAGGATACGGAGCTGGTGAGCGGCACCAGGAGATCCTTCCCTGCAGAAAGGGGGGGGTCAGGAGAGCCCCAGGACCCCCCAAAATCCCCCCAGGACCCCCCCAAAACCCCCCCAAAAGCCCCCCAGGACCCCCCCAGGACCCCCCAGGACCCCCCCCAGGACTCCCAGGGTTTAGGGACCCCTCAGGTTTAGGAAGCACCCCTGGTTTTGACGCCCCCCCATTAGGATTTAGGGAACTCCCCCAGGTTCCTCTGGGTTTGGGGACCCCCCCACCCTCCCCCCAAAGATTTGGGGACCCTCCCCATGCTGGGGACCCCCCTTGGGTTGTTTGGGGAGCCCCCCTCAGGATTTAGAGCTCCCATCAAGATTTGGGGACCCTCCTCAGCTTTTGAACCCCCCTCAGGATTTGGGGATCTCCCTGATAATTTAGGAACCCCCCCCACCCCCCACATCAAGATTTGGGGACCCCCCCCTGAGATTTTCCCCCCTCCCCAATCAAAACTGGGGCTCCCCAGAATTCGAGGACATCCCACAGGGTTTGCAGCTCCCCAGCAGAATCTGAGCACTCCCCCCAAGATCAAGATTTGGAGACCCCACCCTGGGGATTTTGGGGACCCCCATCCCGAGGATTTTGGGGACCCCCCCCGGGGATTTTGGGGACCCCCACCCCGAGGATTTGGGGACTTCGGGGCCCCCTCACCCTCGTTGCCCTTGTGCAGCACGTTCAGACACTCCTTGGCCTCCACGAACTTGGTCTGCACCACCTTCAGCTGGGCCAGGGACGAGGACAGGAACTCCACCTCCTGCGGGGGGATTTGGGGGGTCCCGGCATTGAGGGGAGATCGCTGCGACTGGGATTTCGGGGGGTGGGGGGCGTCCAAAGGGGGCTGGGAATGGCCCCGAAGGGATGAGGAGGGGGAGACGCTTTTTGCGGGGGAGGTCCCGAAATTGGGGTGGGGGCACCCAGAGCAGCCCCGACCTTCACCAGACACCCCCAAATTCCCCTCCAGCTCCCTCCGATCTACCCCAGTTGAGACCCTCCAGGCTTTGGGACCCCCCTCGGGACCCTCTGAGACCCCCAAAGCCCCCCAAGCCCCCCGGAGCCCCCCCGGTATCCCCTCAGGACCCTCCCCAGGCCCCTCCCAGCCTCCGGCCCTGCTGCAGCCACGCTCCCCCCGCAGCCCTCCCCGGCACCCCTCGCTCCCCAAGACCCCCAGACCTCCCCCCAAACCCCTTCCCGAGCCCCCCGGACCTGCTCCAGCTGCCCCTTGAGCAGCTCCAGCTGCGGCAGCCCCAGCTCCCCCACGCTCACGGCCTGCGCCATCTTGGAGCGCCCGCCCTCAGCCGGGGCCGCGCCCGCCGCCACAGCGCCCCCTGCCGCTTGGAGGACTGCACCTCGTCACCTGCGACTGCGCCCCCTGGCGGCTTGGAGGACTGCGCCTGGTCACCTGCGACCGCGCCTCCTGGCGGCTTGGAGGACTGCGCCTGGTCACCTGCGGACCGCGCCCCCTGGCGGCTTGGAGGACCGCGCCTCGTCACCTGCGACTGAGCCCCCTGGCGGCTTGGAGGACCGAGCTGGCGCCCCGAGACAGCGCCCCCCAGCGGTCGGAGGATTGCGCGGGTTCTAGCGCCCCCCACCGCAGGATGAGGGGGGGTCCAGAGGGATTTGGGGGGGGGGTCCAGAGGGATTTGGGGGTGCCCAGAGGGATTTGGGGTGGTCCAGAGGGATTTGGGGGTGCCCAGAGGGATTTGGGGGGGTCCAGAGGGATTTGGGGGGGGTCCAGAGGGATTTGGGGGGGGCCAGAGGGATTTGGGGGTGCCCAGAGGGATTTGGGGGGTGCCCAGAGAGACTCAGGAGGGGTCAGTGCAGAGGCAGCAGCTTTATTGTTGCAAAACAGGCAAATAAACGCAAATTTTGTTAAAAGTTTAAAATTCCATTAAAATGAAGGCAGTTCCAACCCTCCTCCCCCTTTTAGACACCCCAAAAACCCCCAGCGGGGCTGGGGAGCCCCAAAATCCTCACCAAAAGTAACAAAGGGGGGACCCCAAAGGCTACAAGAGGATCCCAAAAGTGATGGGAGGACCCTAAAACTGCTCCCAGGCAATTCACCCCCCAATTCTCCCCTATAAATAACGGGGGAACCCCCAAAACAACCGGGGTCCTCCCAAAATTCACTCCAGGCACTGGGGGGACCCCAAAGATGACAAAGGGACCCCAAATCCTCACTCCAAGCAATGGGGGGGGACCACAAAGCTTCACTCCAGGCCAAGGGGGACCCTAAAGATGACAAAGGGACCCCCAAACCTTCACTTCCAGGCAATGGGGGAACCCCAAAGAGCCCCCCCAAGTGGTGCCCCCCCCTCAGCAGAGGCTGACTGGGAGCCCGTAGGCCACGGGGGCGGCCCCGATGAGGGATTTGAGTCGGGGGGCTTGGCGGGCCTGGGCCAGCTGGGCCAGCAGGGGGGTCCCGGGGCCCCCCCCGAGCCAGCCCTGCAGCAGCGCCTGCGCCAGCCGGTCCAGGTCCCGGTCCGTGACGTCCCAAAGGTTCCCCAGCACCAGAGGGCTGAAAAGAGGGGGGTAAAAAACCCCCAAAACGGGGCTGTGAGAGTGGGGAGAGCCCCAAGTACAGAGAGACACCCCCTCCCCAAATAGAGACCCCAAAATGGGGCCATGAGCACAGGGAGAGCCCCCAAAAGTAGAGACGTGCCCAAGTCCCAGAGCCCCCCAGAACTCAGCGTCCAGAGACTCCAAAAGCCCCAAAATCCCCCTCAATGTCCCAAAACTGCCCAAACTCAGCACCCAGAGCCCCAAACTCAGCACCCAGAGCCCCAAATCCCCCCACGAAACCCCAAACTCAATACCCAGAGCCCTAAATTCCCCCAGAAAACCCCAAACTCAGCACCCAGAGCCCCAAACTCAGCACCCAGAACCCCAAATCCCCCCAAGAAACCCCAAACTCAGCACCCAGAACCCCAAATTCCCCCAGAAAACCCCAAACTCAGCACCCAGAGCCCTAAATTCCCCCAGAAAACCCCAAATTCAACACCCAGAGCCCCCAAATCCCCCACAAAACCCCAAACTCAGCACCCAGAGCCCCAAATCCCCCCAAGAAACCCCAAACTCAGCACCCAGAACCCCAAATTCCCCCAGAAAACCCCAAACTCAGCACCCAGAGCCCTAAATTCCCCCAGAAAACCCCAAATTCAACACCCAGAGCCCCCAAATCCCCCCACAAAACCCCAAACTCAGCACCCAGAGCCCCAAATCCCCCCAAGAAACCCCAAACTCAGCACCCAGAGCCCCCCAAATCCCCCAGAAAACCCTGAACTCAGCACCCAGAGCCCCAAACTCAGCACCCAGAGCCCCAAACTCAGCACCCAGAGCCCCAAATCCCCCCAGAAAACCCCAAACTCAGCACCCAGGACCCCAAACTCAGCACCCAGGACCCCAAATCCCCCCATGAAACCCCAAACTCAGCACCCAGAACTCCAAATCCTCCCATGAAAACCCAAACTCAACACCCAGAGCCCCAAACTCAGCACCCAGAACCCCAAACTCAGCCCCGGAGCCCCCCAAATCTCCCCACAAAACCCCAAACTCAGCACCCAGAACCCCAAATCCCCCCCAGAAAACCCTAAACTCAGCCCCCAGAGCCCCCCAGCCCCGAGCCCCGCACTCACCACCCCGCCAGGACGTATCTGAGGACGGGGCCCGAGGGCTCCAGGTGCCCGCGGGGGCTGAGGGCGGCGCTGGAGCAGCCGAAGAGCAGCGACACCGCCCGGCAGCGCAGCCGCGCCAGGCTCTGCCCGTCCAGCAGCCGCGCCCCCGCCCCGTGCCCGGCGTAGCTGCGGGGACAAACCCCAAAGCTGAGCCCAAAGCTGAGCCCAAACCCCAAATCTGAGCCCAAATCTGAGCCCAAAGCTGAGCCCAAAATCTGAGCCCAAAGCTGAGCCCAAATCTGAGCCCAAACCCCAAATCTGAGCCCCAAATCTGAGCCCAAACCAGCTGGGAACCCTTGAAAAAAACCTTATCAAAAACCCCCCAAATCTGACCCCAAATCTGAGCCCCAAATCTGACCCCAAACCCAGCTGGGAACCCTTGAAAACCCTCACCAAAAATTCCCCAATTCTGACCCCAAAACCAGCTGGGAACCCTTCAAAAAACCTCACCAAGAATTCCCCAAATCCAGCTGGGAGCCCTTGAAAAAAACCTTATCAAAAACCCCCCAAATCTGACCCCAAAACCAGTCGGGAATCCTCAAAAAAACCTCACCAAGAATTCTCCAAATCAGACCCCAAACCCAGCTGGGAACCCTTGAAAAAACCTCAACAAAAATTCCCCAAATCTGAGCCCAAATCTGACCCCAAACCCAGCTGGGAACCTTGAAAAAAACCTCATCAAAAATCCCCCAAATCTGACCCCAAACCCAGTCGGGAACCCTTGAAAAAAACCTCATCAAAAACCCCTAAATCTGAGCCCCAAATCTGAGCCCAAACCCAGCTGGGAACCCTTGAAAAACCTCACAAAAATTCCCCAAATCTGAGCCCAAAACCAGTCAGGAAACCTTGAAAAAACCTCACCAAGAATTCCCAAATCTGACCCCAAACCCAGCTGGGAACCTTGAAAAAAACCTCAACAAAAATTCCCCAAATCCAGCTGGGAACCCTTGAAAAAAACCTCACCAAAAATCCCCCAAATCTGACCCCAAACCCAGCTGGGAACCCTTGAAAAAAACCTCATCAAAAATTCCCCAAATCTGACCCCAAACCCAGCTGGGAACCCTTGAAAAAACCTCATCAAAATTTCCCCAAATCTGACCCCAAAACCAGTCAGGAACCCTCAAAAAACCTCACCAAGAATTCTCTAAATCTGACCCCAAACCCAGTCGGGAACCCTTGAAAAAAACTTCACCAAAAATTCCCCAAATCTGACCCCAAACCCAGCTGGGAACCCTCAAAAAAACCTCATCAAAAATTCCCCAAATCTGACCCCAAAACCAGTTGGGAAACCTTGAAAAAACCTCATCAAATTTCCCCAAATCTGACCCCAAAACCAGCTGGGAACCCTTGAAAAAACCTCACCAAAAATTCCCCAAATCTGACCCTAAATCCAGCTGGGAACCCTTGAAAAAACCTCATAAAAATTCCCCAAATCCAGCTGGGAAACCTTGAAAAAAACCTCACCAAAAATTCCCCAAATCTGACCCTAAACCCAGTCGGGAAACCTTGAAAAAAACCTCAACAAAAATTCCCCAAATCCAGTCGGGAAACCTTGAAAAAACCTCACCAAAAATTCCCCAAATCTGACCCCAAAACCCAGCTGGGAACTCTCAAAAAACCTCATCAAAAATTCCCCAAATCTGACCCTAAATCCAGCTGGGAACCCTTGAAAAAAACGTCATCAAAAACCCCCCAAATCTGATCCCCAAACTAGCCAGGAGTCCTTAAAAAAAACCACAACCCACAAAAAATGCCCCCAGTCCGACCCAAAGCCTTTTGGGGTTTCTCTCACATGTAGAGGTCGCGCTCCCCCAGTGCCTCCTGCAGCTGCTGCGGGGTCGGAGCCGCCCCGGACACCCCGCGCCAGCCCGGCTCGCTGGGATGGGGAAAAGGGAAAATTCAGGGAAAAGGGGCAGGATTTGGGATTCCCAGAGAGATTTTGGTGTCCTGGAGGGATTTTTGGGCGTCCCAGGGGAGGTTTTGGGGTCCTGCAGATGATTTTGGGGTCCCAGGGGTGGTTTTGGGGTCCCAGGGGTGGTTTTGGGGCCCTGCAGATGATTTTTGGGGTCCCAGGGGTGGTTTTGGGATCCTGCAGATGATTTTTGGGGTCCCAGGGGAGGTTTTGGGGCCCTGCAGATGATTTTTGAGGTCCCAGGGGTGTTTTTGGGGTCCTGCAGATGATTTTTGGGGTCCCAGGGGTGTTTTTGGGGTCCTGCAGATGATTTTTGAGGTCCCAGGGGTGTTTTTGGGGTCCTGCAGATGATTTTTGGGCTCCCAGGGGTGGTTTTGGGATCCCAGGGGAGGTTTTGGGGTCCTGCAGATGATTTTTTGGGGTCCCAGGGTGGTTTTGGGATCCCAGGGGAGGTTTTGGGGTCCTGCAGATGATTTTTGGGGTCCCAGGGGTGGTTTGGGATCCCAGGGTGGTTTTGGGATCCTGCAGATGATTTTTGGGGTCCCAGGGGTGGTTTTGGATCCTGCAGATGATTTTTGGGGTCCCAGGGGAGGTTTTGGGGCCCTGCAGATGATTTTTGGGGTCCCAGGGTGGTTTTGGGATCCCAGGGGTGGTTTTGGGGTCCTGCAGATGATTTTTGGGGTCCCAGGGGTGGTTTTTGGGGTCCCAGGGGTGGTTTTGGGGTCCTGCAGATGATTTTTGGGGTCCCAGGGGTGGTTTTTGGGGTCCCACCTCTCGAACCAGCCCCGGAACCTCTCCTCGGTGCCGCCCAGGTCGCGCTGCGGGTTCAGGACGTAGAAAGCGCTCCTGGGGTTCACACCCCGGCTCAGCACCGAGCCCTGCGGGGAAACGGGGGCTGAGGGGACCCCAAAACCTGGGAACGGCCCCAGGTGTGTCCCAGGTGTGTCCCAGGTGTGTGTCCCCAGGTGTGTCCCTGTCCCCAGGTGCCCGTACCTGGCCCTGCAGGCCGTAGCGCAGCAGGAAGCGCAGCGCCGGCAGCCGCGTCACCGGAACGTTCCGGAGGGTCCTGGAGCTCTCCCAGGGCAGGCGCTGCAGGTGCTGGGACAGGGACAGGGACAGCGTGAGGAGGAGGAGGAGGAGGAGGAAGGTGGGAAAGAGGAGGAAGAGGAGGAGGAAGAGGAGGAGGAAGAGGAGGAGGAAGAGGAGGAGGAAGAGGAGGGAAAGGAGGAGGAAGAGGCGGGAAAGGAGGAGGAAGAGGGACAGGGCAAGGGAAGTGGGAGCAGGGAGGAGATGAGGATGAGGATGAGCAGGATGAGGATGAGGATGAGGAAGGTGGTGAGGAGGCTGAGGGGGAGGAAGGCCAGGGGCTCTCACCTTGTCCAGCAGCAGCACCAGGGAGCCCTCGGTGCCCCCGGGGCCCTCCCGGCGCCGCTCCAGGGCCTCGTCCAGCAGCAGCCGCGCCCGGAGCGGCCGGGGCCGGACACAGAGCCACGGCCAGAGCCCGGACATCGGCCGGACACAGCCCGGCCAGCAGCGCCTGCGGGAGGGGAACCCCAAATCCGGGATTGGTGACCCCAAATCTGGGATTGGCGACCCCCAAATCTGGGATTGGTGACCCCAAATCCGGGATTGGTGACCCCAAATCTGGGATTGGTGACCCCAAATCTGGGATTGGTGACCCCAAATCCGGGATTGGAGACCCCAAATCCGGGATTGGAGACCCCAAATCTGGGATCGGTGACCCCAAATCTGGGATCGGTGACCCCAAATCTGGGATTGGCGACCCCAAATCTGGGATTGGCGACCCCAAATCCGGGATTGGTGACCCCAAATCTGGGATTGGTGACCCCAAATCCGGGATCGGCGACCCCAAATCCGGGATCGGCGACCCCAAATCCGGGATCGGAGACTCCAAATCCGGGATCGGTGACCCAGATTTGAGGCAGAACCCCAAATTCCAGGGGCAGAACCCCAAATCCATCCCCCCAAATCCCAGGATTACCACCCCTAAAATCCAGGGATTTGCACTCCCAGATCTCGGGGGTAACCCCACCCCAAATCCAGGGATCACCACTCCAACTCCAGGAACCAGAACCCCCTGAAATCCAGGGATCAGCACCCTGAAATCCAGGGATCAGCACCCCCAAATCCGGGATCAGCACCCCCAAATCGAGGGGTCACCACCCCAAACCCCAAACCCCAAAGCCGTACCTGGAGCAGGGCGGGCTCGGCGCTGTCCCAGCCGCATTCCCGGAGCTCCTGCAGCAGCTGGGACAAGTCCTGCTCATCCAGGGGGGGATTCCCAGGATCCTGGGGCAGCAGCAGCCCCCGCCAGCACCCCAAAACCTCCTGATCCAGGCTCTGGATCAGGTTCTGGGGAAAGACAGGGAATGGGAACAGGATCCTGACCCCAAAAACCCCGGGAACGCCACGGAAATCCCTCGGGAAATCTCAAAGGGAATCCCAGGGAAAATCCCAAAAGGAACCAGGGTGGATTACGGGGTGGGTCAGGCCCCATTCCCAAGGGTCTTCCCAGTATTTGGGGGTTTGGGAAAGTGGGGCTCCCAAGGGAAATCCCATGGGAATCCAGGGAAAATCCCAAAGGGAATCCTACAGGCAATGCCAGGGCGGGTTATGGGCTGGGCCAGGGCCCATTCCCAAGGGTTTTCCTGATATTTGGGTGTTTGGGGAATTCAGGAATCCCAAGGGAAATCCCACAGGGAAGCCCAGGGGCAAATCCCAGCAGGAAACTCAGAGGGATTTCCAGGGAATTCCATGGGCAGGGGGTTTGGGCTGGGCCAGGCCCCATTCCCAAGGGTTTTCCTGATATTTGGGTGTTTGGGAAATTCAGGAATCCCAGGGGAAATCCCAGCAGGAAGCTCAGAGGGATTTCCAGGGAATCCCATGGGTGGGGCTTGGTTTGGCTGGGCCAGGCCCCGTTCCCAAGGGGTTTTTTGGGGATTTGGGGCTGGGGGCGGGGGCCCTGCCCCACCTGCATGCGCAGGTCCAGGCGGGATCGCCGCTCCCACCACTCCCGGCGCTCGGTGCAGGCGTTGGCCTCGCGCTGCTCCCGCTGGATCCGCTGGAACTCCCGGAGCACCTCGCTCAGGGGCGCCTGCAAGGGCGGCAGCGGGAGCTGGAGCAGGAATTCCGGCCCCTGGGCCTTCCAGGATCCCGGGGTCTGGGACTGGGGGGGGGGGTCACGCTGGAATTCCCAGAGAACCCCACTTAGGGGGGCCTGGGACGGGGAGAGGAGGGTGAGGATGGATTTGGGATCCCAACCCTTGGAATTTGGGGTGACGCTTTCTCAGGAGGGTGAGGATGGATTTGGGATCCCAACCCTTGGAATTTGGGGTGACCCTTTCCCAGGAGGGTGAGGATGGATTTGGGATCCCAACCCTTGGAATTTGGGGTGACCCTTTCCCAGGAGGGTGAGGATGGATTTGGGATCCCAAGCCCTGGAGTTTGGGGTGTCCCCATCTTCAGGAAAAGGAGGAAAAGAAGGAAAAGGAGAGGGTGGGGGATGGATTGGGGATTCTGTTCCTTCTGAATTGCAGGGGTCCCTGTCTGAGGGAGAGGAGGGAGAGGACAGAGAGGAGGAAGGAGAGAAGGAGGATGATAATGAGGAGGAGGAGGAGTAGGAAGAGGGAGAGGAGGAGGAGGATGATGCTGAGGAGGAGAGAGAAGAGGAGGATGAGGATGATGCTGATGAGGATGCTGATGATGCTGAGGATGAGGAGGAGGAAGAGGAGGAGGAAGAGGAGGAGGAAGAGGAGGAGGAAGAGGAGGAGGAAGAGGAGGAGGAAGAGGAGGAGGAAGACGAGGAGGAAGACGAGGAGGAAGACGAGGAGGAAGACGAGGAGGAAGACGAGGAGGAAGACGAGGAGGAAGACGAGGAGGAAGACGAGGAGGAAGACGAGGAGGAAGAGGAGGAGGAAGAGGAGGAGGAAGAGGAGGAGGATGAGGAGGAGGATGAGGAGGATGAGGAGGATGAGGAGGATGAGGAGGATGAGGAGGATGAGGAGGATGAGGAGGATGAGGAGGATGAGGAGGAGGAAGAGGAGGAAGAGGAGGAAGAGGAGGAAGAGGAGGAAGAGGAGGAGGATGATGATGATGAGGATGATGAGGAGGAGGAGGGAGAGGAGGAGGAGGAGGATGCTGAGGATGATGATGAGGATGAGGATGATGAGGATAATGAAGAGGAGGAGGATGATGCTGAGGAGGATGAGGAGGATGAGGATGATGATGATGCTGAGGATGATGAAGGCGCCGCCCCCAGCCCCACCTGGCCGTGCTCGGTGCCGATGCGCACGCTGAGGGGCGCGGTGCCGCGCCGCAGCCGCGTCAGCAGCAGCGTGTCCCCGACGTCCCCGAGGCCGGCGGGGCTGGCGCTGACCAGGGACAGCTGGCACACGGTGACACCTGCGGGGACAGCACCGGGGGCGGCCCTGGAACCCAGCCCAGGAAAAGCTTCCCTGAGCCAACCCCAACCACTCCCACCCCGGTCACGGCCACTGAATGCCTGAACTGGGAATTTGGGATTTTCCAAACCCCAAACTGGGCATTTGGGATTTTCTAACCCCCACACTGGGAATTTGGGATTTTCCAAACCCCAAACTGGGATTTCCCAGCCTGGAATTTCCAAACTGGACATTTGGGATTTCCCAATCCCCACACTGGGAGTTTGGGATTTTCCAAACCCCAAACTGGGAGTTTGGGATTTTCCAATCCCCAAACCGGGATTTCCCAGCCTGGAATTTTCAAACTGGACATTTGGGATTTTCCAATCCCCACACTGGGAATTTGGGATTTCCCAATCCCCAAACTGGGAATTTGGGATTTTCCAATCCCCAAACTGGGATTTCCCAGCCTGGAATTTCCAAACTGGACATTTGGGATTTTCCAATCCCCACACCGATAATTTGGGATTTCCAATCCCCACACTGGGAATTTGGGATTTTCTAACCCCCACACTGATAATTTGGGATTTTCCAATCCCCACACTGATAATTTGGGATTTTCCAATCCCCACACTGATAATTTGGGATTTTCCAATCCCCACACTGATAATTTGGGATTTTCCAATCTCCACACTGGGAATTTGGGATTTTCCAATCCCCACACTGGGATTTCCCAGCCTGGAATTTCCAAACTGGACATTTGGGATTTCCCAATCCCCAAACTGGGAGTTTGGGATTTTCCAATCCCCAAACCGGGATTTCCCAGCCTGGAATTTTCAAACTGGACATTTGGGATTTTCCAATCCCCACACTGGGAATTTGGGATTTCCCAATCCCCAAACTGATAATTTGGGATTTTCTAACCCCCACACTGTGAATTTGGGATTTCCCAATCCCCACACTGGGAATTTGGGATTTTCCAATCCCCACACTGGGCATTTGGGATTTTCCAATCCCCAAACTGATAATTTGGGATTTTCTAACCCCCACACTGGGAATTTGGGATTTTCCAATCCCCACACTGATAATTTGGGATTTCTAACCCCCACACTGGGAATTTGGGATTTTCCAATCCCCACACTGATAATTTGGGATTTTCCAATCCCCACACTGATAATTTGGGATTTTCCAATCCCCACACTGGGAGTTTGGGATTTTCCAAACCCCAAACTGGGATTTCCCAGCCTGGAATTTCCAAACTGGACATTTGGGATTTCCCAATCCCCACACTGGGAATTTGGGATTTCCCAATCCCCACACTGGGAATTTGGGATTTTCCAATCCCCACACTGGGAATTTGGGATTTTCCAATCCCCACACTGGGAATTTGGGATTTTCCAATCCCCAAACTGATAATTTGGGATTTTCCAACCCCCACACTGATAATTTGGGATTTTCCAATCCCCACACTGGGAATTTGGGATTTTCCAATCCCCACACCGGGCATTTGGGATTTTCAATCCCCAAACTGATAATTTGGGATTTTCCAATCCCACACTGGGCATTTGGGATTTTCCAATCCCCACACTGATAATTTGGGATTTTCTAACCCTCACAGTGGGAATTTGGGATTTTCCAAACCCCACACTGGGCATTTGGGATTTTCTAACCCCCACACTGGGAATTTGGGATTTTCCAAACCCCACACTGATAATTTGGGATTTTCCAATCTCCAAACTGGGAATTTGGGATTTTCCAATCCCACACCGTGCATTTGGCCTCCCCCAGCCCGGAGTGCCAGCACTGACCGCTGGGAATCCTCTGGAGCTGCTCCCGGAACCGCTCCCGCTCCGCCGGCCCCAACCCCGCTGAGCTGAACTGGAAAAGCTCCTGGAGCTGGGCCAGGTGGGATTGGGAATCCTGGGAATCCTGGGAATCCTGGGAATCCCCTTCCTGCAGGGAGAGGCCCTGGAGCTGATCCGAGACGTCCCCTCTGGCTGCTGCTGCTGCTGCTGCTGCTTTCCTCTTCTTCCTGTGGGGTCACCCCAAAATCCCTCGGGATGTGGGACAGGGGATGAGGGACAGGGGATGAGGGACAGGGGATCTGGGATATGGGATGAGGGATGGGGGATATGGGATGGGGGATATGGGATATGGGATGAGGGACAGGGGATTTGGGATATGGGATCTGGGATGGGGGATCTGGGATATGGGATGAGGGATCTGGGATATGGGATGAGGGATCTGGGATATGGGATCTGGGATGGGGGACAGGGGATCAGGGATATGGGATGGGGGATCTGGGATATGGGATCTGGGATGGGGGACAGGGGATCAGGGATATGGGATGGGGGACAGGGGATCTGGGATATGGGATCTGGGATGAAGGATATGGGATGAGCCCCTTCTCCATAGGGGAATCCCCAGCGGGGGTTTTGGGAATGGACCCCTTGATTGTGGCAGTCTGGGGATGAAAGGGGGGGGACAGCGGGATGGGGACAGCGGGATGGGGACAGCGGGATGGGGACAGCGGGACGGGACCCAACGCCCTGGGGATGAAGGGAGGGGACACTGGCAGGGGCCATGGGATGGGACCATTGGAAAGGGACGGGGACATTGGGGACACTGGCTTGGACACCCCGGGGCTGAAGGACGGGGCCACTGGATGAGGAAGGGGACATGGGACAGGGGACACTGGAAGGGGACACCTCAGGACTGTAGGACAGGGACAGCAACATTGGAAGGGGACAACTGGACAGGGACAACTGGACAGGGACAACTGGACAGGGACAACTGGACAGCCACTGCGAGGTGCCACCTCTGTGACCCACCGTGTCCTGGCGTGGACGATGGCCAGCAGCTGGTGGCGCGTGGTGACACTGAGGGACTCTGCCAGCAGCCCCGCGGTGGCCAGCGGGTCCCTGTCCCCGGTGGTCAGTGCCAGCAGCTGGCACAGCCGCCCGTACAGGGAGCCCGGAGGGAAGTGACCGACCCAGGCCAGGGCCTCGCTCAGCAGGGACCGGACACCGGCCAGGGAGGGGACACCTGGGGGGACACAGGGGACAGCAGGGGTCAGGACAGGAGGGACAGAGGTTGGGAGGGAGAGGAAAAGTTTTGGGGAAGAAGGGAAAGGTTGGGAGGGAGAGGAAAAGTTGGGAGGGAGAGGAAAAGTTTTGGGAAGAAGGGAAAAGTTGGGAGGGAGAGGAAAAGTTTTGGGGAAGAAGGGAAAGGTTGGGAGGGAGAGGAAAAGTTTTGGGAGGGAGAGGAAAAGTTTTGGGGAAGAAGGGAAAAATTGGGAGAAAAATTTTTGGGGAAGAAGGGAAAAGTTGGGAGGGAGAGGAAAAGTTGGGAGGAAGAGGAAAAGTTTTGGGAGGAAGAGGAAAAGTTTTGGGAAGAAGGGAAAGGTTGGGAGGGAGAGGAAAAGTTTGGGGAAGAAGGGAAAAGTTGGGAGGGAGAGGAAAAGTTTTGGGGAAGAAGGGAAAAGTTGGGAGGAAAAGTTTTGGGGAAGAAGGGAAAGGTTGGGAGGGAGAGGAAAAGTTTTGGGGAAGAAGGGAAAAGTTGGGAGGGAAAGGAAAAGTTTTGGGGAAGAAGGGAAAGGTTGGGAGGGAGAGGAAAAGTTTTGGGGAAGAAGGGAAAGGTTGGGAGGAAAAGATTTGGGGAAGAAGGGAAAGGTTGGGAGGGAGAGGAAAAGTTTGGGGGAAGAAGGGAAAAGTTGGGAGAAAAAGTTTTGGGGAAGAAGGGAAAAGTTGGAAGGAAAAGTTTTGGGGAAAAAGGGAAAGGTTGGGAGGAAAAGTTTTGGGGAAGAAGGGAAAAGTTGGGAGGGAGAGGAAAAGTTTGGGGGAAGAAGGGAAAGGTTGGGAGGGAGAGGAAAAGTTTTGGGGAAGAAGGGAAAGGTTGGGAGGAAAAGTTTTGGGGAAGAAGGGAAAGGTTGGGAGGAAAAGTTTTGGGGAAGAAGGGAAAAGTTGAGAGGAAAAGTTTTGGGGAAGAAGGGAAAAGTTGGGAAGGAGAGGAAAAGTTTTGGGGAAGAAGGGAAAGGTTGGGAGGAAAAGTTTTGGGGAAGAAGGGAAAAGTTGGGAGGGAGAGGAAAAGTTTTGGGGAAGAAGGGAAAAGTTGGGAGGGAGAGGAAAAGTTTTGGGGAAGGAGGGAAAGGTTGGGAGGGAGAGGAAAATTTTGGGGAAGAAGGGAAAGGTTGGGAGGGAGAGGAAAAGTTTTGGGGAAGAAGGGAAAGGTTGGGAGGAAGGGGAAAAGTTTTGGGGAAGAAGGGAAAAGTTGGGAGGGAGAGGAAAAGTTTTGGGGAAGAAGGGAAAAGTTGGGAGGGAGAGGAAAAGTTTTGGGGAAGAAGAGAAAGGTTGGGAGGGAGAGGAAAAGTTTGGGGCCAAGAGGAAAAGTTCAGGAGAAGAAACTCGTGAGAAAAAGAAGGAAAATCCCCAGGAGAGGAAGGAAAACTCTTGGAGAAGCCAGGAAGTGCCCAGCTGGGCCCCAATATCCCAAAGGCTCCCCAGAATTCCCCAAATCCTGCACGTTGCAGGTGCTCACCGGGCTGGGCAGAGGGGCTGGACCCCGCTGGCTTTGGGGGATCCCCTCGGCTCCCAACTTCTGGAATTTCCTCGCTGGCCTGACCTGGAGAAGGGGGGACACAGACGGGGCAGCTCTGCGGTCAGAAAGAACAATTTTGGGGTCACCAAGGTGAAACTTCCCTCAAATCCCCCCAGACTCACCTGGGGGCAGCGGGGGGAGCTCAAAGCTCATCTCCTCCTCCTCCTCTTCCTCCACCACAGCTCTCAGGGGATCCCGCTCCTCAATCCCAGAGAATTCCCAGTTCCTCTTTTCCTCCAGAATTCCACTTTGGGGCGTCCCCTTCTTCTTCTCCCGGGGACCCCCAGCCCGGCGGGGGCCTCTGTTTTCCTTCTTTTCCAGAGTTTTTTTGGGGTTTCCCTTTTCCTTCTTTTCTGAAGTTTCCCTTTGGGGGATCTGCCTTTTTTCCACGTTTTCCATTTGGGGATTTCCCGTTTTTCCCACATTTTCCATTTGGGGGTTTCCCGTTTTTTCCACGTTTTCCATTTGGGGATTTCCTGTCTTTTCCACGTTTTCCATTTTGGGGTTTCCCCTTTTCTCCCGAGCCGTTCGGGGGATGACATTTTCCTTCTTTTCCAGGTTTTCTGTGGGGTTGATCCCCCTTTTTTCCCTTTTTCCAGGGCTCCCCAGCTCCTTCCGGGGCCGCCCCCGCCGGGGCCGAGCCCCAATTCCTGGAGAATTCCCAGGGGATTTTTGGGGCTGAACCCTCTGGGCACAGGAATTTTTCCGGGTGGTTTTGGGGGGATCCTGAGGGATTTGGGGCTCCTCGGGGTCGCTGTCACTGAATGTCACCTGAAAAAGGGAGGGACAGAGGGGTTCAGCCCCAAATTTTCATCCCAGAATTTTTCCTCACCAGCCCAAAGTTTTCCACGGGGAAGTTTCCTCCCCCCTCCCCCCAAATTACCCCCACCCTCCTAAAATTTTTCCTTCCTCTCCCAAAATTTCCTCCCCAAAAGTTTCCCTCACAAACTTTTTTTTGCTTCCCCCAAAACTTTCCTCTCCTCCAAACTTTTCCTTCCCCCCCCCAAACTTCTCTCCTCCAAATCCTTTTCCCTTCCCAAATCCTTTTCCCTTCCCAAGCTTTTCCTCCCCAAAACTTTTCCTCTCCCCCTTTTTCCCCTCCAAAACCTTTTCCCCCAAAATTTCCTTTCCCAAACTTCTCCTCCCCCCGCAAAGTTTTCAGTCCCCCTAAACTTTTCCCTCCTAAATTTCCCTTCCCAACTTTTCCCTAAAGACTTTCCCTCCTCCCATTCTCCCCCCCAAATTTCCCTCTCTCCCACTCCCCTCCCCAAAATTTTCCCTCCCCAAAACTTCCTCCCACCCCAAAGTTTTCAATCCCACTAAACTTTCCCTCCTCCCAGTTTTCCCCCCCTCCCCAAATTTCCCTCCCCAATCATTTCCCCCCCTAAACTTTTCCCTCCCCAGCCCCAGACTCACCCTGATGCGGGATTTGACCCTTCCTGGGATTTTGGGGGCCCTGTGGAGCCGGGAATTGCCCCCGGGGGGGGAGGGCTCCTCGCTGAAGATGGTGAAGGGGGTCCTGGGCCCCCCCAGCAGTGCTTTTTGGGGTGCCCCCGATTTGGGGTGAGGGGTGCAGGCCCCCCCCGGCCGCAGGACAATGGGGGGCACCTCGGTGTCCGAGTCCCCCAGGGTGAAAATGTCCCCGAATTTGGGGGGCTTGGCTTTTGGGGTCTTCCCCGCCTTGGCTTTGGGGGCTTTGGCTTTTTGGGGTCTGGTTTTGGGGAGAGCTTTGGGGGTTTTTTGGGGTTTTGGGCTGGGTGGGGGCCGGGGGGTCCAGGCCTGGGCCAGGACATCGTCCATGGAGCGGCCGAGGGCGGTGGCCACGCGGGCAAGGGTGGCCATGGCTTTGGCCAGCAGCAGAGTGGCCACGGCCACCCCCAGGCCGGCCACGGGGGGACTTTGGGAGCCCAGGAGGGTCAGACCCCGCTCCAGCTCCTCATCCCAAACTGGGAGGGACTGGGATGAACTGGGCAGGCTCTGCAGGGCCAGCGTGGAGTAGCCAGCGGCCACCAGCTCGGCCAGAGGGCCCGGGGGGGACGGGTCCCTGTCCCTAAAGGTGTCCCCACTGCCAGGGTGGCCCTGCAGGACCCTGTGGGGATCCTGGGTCCCAGAGGGGTCCTGCAAGTCCCTGTCCCCAAGGGGCTCCCTGTCCCCAAGGGTGTCCCCATTCCCTGGGGGGTCCTGCAGGCTCCTGTCCCCAGGAAGGTCCCTGTCCCCAAGGGTGTCCCTGCTCCTAGGGGGGTCCCTGTCCCTGATGGTGTCCCCATTCCCAAGAGTTCCCATATCCTTGATGGTGTCCCCATTCCCAGGGGTGTCCTGCAGACTCCTATCCCCAGGAACGTCCCTGTCCCCAAGGGTGTCCCTGTCCCTGATGGTGTCCCTATTTCCAGAGCTGTCCCTATTTCCAGGGAGCTCCTGCAGATTCCTGTCCCCAAGGGTGTCCCTGTCCCCAGGAACGTCCTTGTCCTTGATGGTGTCTCCATTCCCAGGGAGCTCCTGCAGATTCCTGTCCCCAGGAATGTCCCTGTCCCCGATGGTGTCCCCATTCCCAGGGGGCTCCTGCAGATTCCTGTCCCCAGGGGTGTCCCTGTCCCCAGGAATGTCCCTGTCCTTGATGGTGTCCCCATTCCCAGGGTTCTCCTGCAGATTCCCGTCCCCATTCCCACCCTCCCTGGCCACCCTGCCCCACAGCTCCCGTGCCAGGCGGGCTCCGGCGCTGCCACACCGGGCCAGCACCCCCCGCAGCAGGGCCAGCCCCGGTGTCACCTCCCCGGCCACCAGGCAAGCTCGAGCCTGAGCCAGGAGCCAGCGCAGCCCCAGCGCCGCCAGGGCCGGGTCGGAGCAGAAGGAGCAGGAACATCCCGAGGGATGGGACAGGAATTCCAGGCTCTTCCTCCGGCCGGGTTTCAGCTCGGGAGAGGCCGTGAGAGCGTCCGGCTGCTCCGGGAGAGCGGCCGGGGCCAGGAGATCCAGGGAGGGGCCCTGCAGGAATTTCTCCTCCTCCTCCTCCTCCTCCTTGGGAATGGGGTCGGGAATGGGCTCCAGGGGTTTCCTCCTCCCCGGGTGGCCCTTCCGGAGCTGGATCTTGGCCCGGTGCCGAGGCTCCCGGCGGGGTTTGGCTTCTGGAAGGGGAATTTCAGGGAGAATTTGGGATTTGGGAGTGATTCCCAGCTGGGTTTTAACCCTGGGGATGGAAGGAAGGGATCTCTTCCCAGTGGGATTTAGATCTGGAGGGATCATTTGGGTTTCTCCAGACCAAAGAGGGGTCCAGGAACCCGAATCCAACAGCTCCCAGATGGGTTTTTACTCTGTGGATGAAGGATGGGAAAATTTGGGATTTTCCAGCCCAAAAACCTGGATTTCTCAATGGATTTTAACTCTGGAGGGGAAGGAAGGAAGGAATAGCTTGGGATCTTGCAGCCCAAAGAAGGGTCCAAAAACCTGGATCCTGTCGGAGCCTGATCCTTCCAGCAGTCCCAGACTGGGATCACTGGGATTTTTCCCATTCCCAGACTGGGATTTCCCCCATTCCCAGGGCCCAGGGATTTCCCCCATCCCAGTGCTCACCAGTCTGTGGCTGGAGCAGGAACTGGGCGTGCTGGAGGTGGGACTGGCTCAGCTCCAGCTCCCCCTGCTGCAGCTCCAGCTGGGACTGCAGCACCAGGAACAACGTGCACCTGCGGGAAAACGGGGAAAAAAATGGGAAAAAGGGGAATAAAATGGGAAAACTGGGAAAAAATTGGGGCAAATGGGGGAAAAAAGGGGAATAAAATGGGAAAAACTGGGAAAAAATTGGGGCAAACAGGGGAAAAAAGGGGAATAAAATGGGAAAAACTGGGAAAAAATTGGGGCAAACGGGGAAAAAAGGGGAAAAAGGGGAATAAAATGGGAAAAACTGGGAAAAAATTGGGGCAAACGGGGAAAAAAGGGGAAAAAGGGGAATAAAATGGGAAAAACTGGGAAAAAATTGGGGAAAATGGGGAAAAAAATGGAAAAAAGGGGAATAAAATGGGAAAAACTGGGAAAAAATTGGGAAAAAGGGGAAAAACGGGGGAAAGAAACATGGGAAAATGGGGGGAAAAGGGAAAAATGGGGAAAAAACAGGGAAAAGGGGGGAAAATGGGAAAAACCAGAGAAAAAGACCCCTCAGACTCCACGGGAGCTGGGAATGAGCTCCCAGCCTGACTGGGATGGTCACTCAGCTCCTGAGGCACCATTCCTAAAGGATCCCAATCCTGGTCACTGACCAGGGCTCATTCCAGAGGCTCCTGACCATTCCCAGAACCTCCCAAAGTTTGACCTTAAACCTCCTTTTCCGCAGGGATGATTTTTTTTTTTTTCCATTTTTTTTTAACCCCATCATTCCCAAATGACCCCAGTGACCCCAGGACTGACCAGCGGGCGGCCTGCAGGTGTCCGGCCACGCTCAGCCCCTCTCCACAGAAGGCCCTGGCCCTGCACAGCACCTCGCAGTGTCCCAGCAGTGTCACCAGGCGCTGGCAGCACCCCAGGGTGTCCCCCAGCACCTGCCACTTGTGCAGCAGCGCCGGGCCTGAGGACAGCGGGATGTCACTGGGAATACTGGGAGAGCGTTCCCGGGGGGATGGAGCCATTCCTGAGGCTCCCAGACTTGCCCCAGGGAGTTCAGCTCAGTGCAAGGGATCCCAGCCCATTCCTGAGGGAGCCCAATCCCGTCACAGAGGCTCCCACCCCATCCCCGTCCCGTTCATATCCCCATTCCCATCCCATTCCCATCCCCATCCCGTTCATATCCCCATTCCCATCCCATTCCCATCCCCATCCCGTTCATATCCCCATTCCCATCCCATTCCCATCCCCATCCCGTTCATATCCCCATTCCCATCCCATTCCCATCCCATCCCATTCCCATACTGCAGTCAGGGCTGGGCTCCTCAGCTGGGACACTCTGGGCCATTCCCATCCCCAGTCTGTTCCCATTCCATCCCCAATCCCAATTCATCCTCATCCCATCCCCAATCCCATTCCATCCCCAATCCCAATCCTCATCCCATCCCCATCCCCAATCCCAATTCCATCCCCAATCCCATCACATTCCCATCCCCAGTCTGTTCCCATTCCATCCCCAATCCCAATCCTCATCCCATCCCATTCCCATCCCCAATCCCATCCCCAGTTTGTTCCCATCCCATCCCCAATCCCATTCCCATCCTCAATCCCACCCCGTTCCCATCCCCAATCTGTTCCCGTTCCCATCCCCAATCCCAATCCCAATTCCATCCCATCCCCAATCCCATCCCGTTCCCATTCCACCCCCAATCCCACCCCCAATCCCAATTCCATCCCAATCCCATCCCCAATCTGTTCCCATCCCCAATCCCATCCCCAATCCCATTCCACCCCCATCCCCAATCCCAATCCCAACCCCAATCCCATCCCCATCCCATTCTCAATCCCATCCCCAATCCCATTCCCATTCCCACCCCACCCCGTTCCCACACCGCAGTCGGGGCCGGGCTCCTCGGCCGGGCCGCTCCGGGCCGTTGTTCCCAGGACGTCGCTGCCCATCAGGGACACCAGGACGCTCCGGAGCAGCTTCTGTGCCTCCAGCAGGGCCACCTTGGGGCTGCTCCAGCCTGGAATTCCATGGGATCAGAGCTGGAACCCGGCCCAGGGTTCCCTGGGGTGTTCCCAGCTCATCTTCCTCACCCTCCTGGCAGCAAAGCTTCCCCGAATCCCGACTCTTCTTCTCATCCCAAATCCCTTCCTTCTCTCTAAACTTCTTCCTCATCCTCAAAACCCCTCATTCCTCCCTTCTCTTCATCCCTAAATTCCCTCCCTCTTCCTCTTCATCCCAAATCCTCTCCTTCCTCTTCCTCCCCAAAACCCCTCATTCCTTCTCCTCTTCACCCCTAAATTCCCTCCCTCCTTCTCTCCTCATCCCAAAACTCTCTCCTTCCCCTTCTTCCTCATCTCCAAACTTTCTTCCTCCTCCTCCTCCTCCTCCTCATCCCAAACCCTTTTCCTCCTGCCAATCCAATCCCCCCTCTCTCTCTCTCCATCCCAAGCCTTCCCTGCCAATCCAATCCCCTCTCCCCACCCCAATCCCAATCCCAATCCCTTCTCTCTCTCCCACCCCAATCCCATTTTCCCCCTCTCTCCCCCCCATCCCAATCCCCTCTCTCTCCCACCCCAATCCCAATTCCCTCTCCCCACCCCAATCCCATTTTCCCTCTCTCCCCCCAATCCCATTTCCCCCCTCTCTCCCCCCAATCCCAATCCCATTTTCCCCCTCCCTCTCCCCACCCCAATCCCAATCCCCTCTCTCCCCCCCCAATCCCATTTTCCCCTCTCTACCCCCCCAATCCCATTTCCCCCTCTCTCCCCCCCCAATCCCATTTTCCCCCTCTCTCTCCCCCAATCCCATTTTCCCCTCTCTCCCCACCCCAATCCCGATCCCAATCCCAATCCCCTCTCCCCAATTCCAATCCCAATCCCCTCTCTTTCCCCCCCCAATCCCAATCCCCTCTCTCTCCCCCCAATCCCATTTTCCCCCTCTCTCTCCCCAC
This sequence comes from Phylloscopus trochilus trochilus, assembly GCA_016584745.2. Lineage (NCBI taxonomy): Eukaryota > Metazoa > Chordata > Aves > Passeriformes > Phylloscopidae > Phylloscopus > Phylloscopus trochilus. The sequence goes on along the minus strand of WQNJ02000488.1, from coordinate 29,868 downwards.
CCCAATCCCATTTCCCTCTCTCCCCCCACCCCCAATCCCATTTTCCCCCTCTCTCCCAATCCCATTTTCCCCTCTCTCTCCCCAATCCCAATCCCATTTCTCCCCCCTCTCTCCCCCCCAATCCCATTTTCCCCCTCCCTCTCCCCACCCCAATCCCAATCCCCTCTCTCTCCCCACCCCAATCCCAATCCCAATCCCCTCTCCCCACCCCAATCCCATTTCCCCTCTCTCCCCCCAATCCCAATCCCAATCCCCTCTCTCCCCTCCCCAGCCGACCCCGTTGCTGACCCAGCTCCCGGACGCGCTCCCGGAGCGGCGCCGGCAGCCGAGCCGGGGGCAGCTCCAGGATCGTGGCCACCACCTGCAGCCCCTGGGCCTGCACCAGGAACCAGGCCCTGGTGGCCCTCTGGGCCCGTGGCTCCTGCAGGGCCTCCAGCAGCAGGGCCACGGCCTGATCTGCCTGGAAAAACGGGAAAAAAATGGGAAAAAAAGAAAAAAAATGGGAAAAACCCCAGGGAAAACAGGATTTAGGGATCACAGGAGGTGAGCCCATCACAATTCCAGCATCCCAATCCCATCATCAGCCCAGTCCTTTTATCCCATTCCAACCCAATCCCCAGGGCCTGATCTGCCTGGAAAAACAGGAAAAAAATGGGAAAAGAAGAAAAAAAATGGGAAAAAAACAGGATTCAGGGATCACAGGAGGTCATCCCATCCCAATTCCAGCATCCCAATCCCATCATCAGCCCAGTCCTTTTATCCCATTCCAACCCAATCCCCAGCCAGCAGCAGGGCCACAGCCTGGAAAAATGGGAAAAAAAACCAAGGAAAATGGGATTTAGGGATCACAGGGGGTAATCTGATCCCATCTCATCCTTCTATCCCATTCCCCATCCCAAATCCCCTTCCAGCAGCAGGGCCATGCAGGAAAAATGGGAAAAAAAAGAAAAAAAATGGGAAAAAACCAGGATTCAGGGATCACAGGAGGTCATCCCATCCCAATCCCATCCCCTTTCCAGCAGCAGGGACATGCCCTGATCTGCTGGGAAAAATGGGGAAAAAATGGGTGAAAAATGGGGAAAAACCCAGAAAAAAAACCCAGGAAAAAATAAAAACCAGATAAAAAGAGGAAAAACTGGGATCACTGGGGGCTCCCCCATCCCATTCCCCTTATCCCAAATTTTTTTTTTGGGAAAACCCCCCCTGTTTTACGTTTCTCTGGAGGCAGCAGAGGTGGCTGCGCAGCAGGAGCCGGGAATGCCGCAGGAGCAGCCGGGAATCCTCGCTGCCCTCGTCCTCCCCCAGGCACAGCTCCAACTCCTCCAGGAAAACCTGGGAATGCCACACCTGGATCAGCACCAGCACCCCCCAAACCCCATCCCTGGGGGGGATTTTTGGGATTTTGGGACACCAGGGAGCTCCCAAATCCTTTTCCTGGGATTTGGGGGATTTCCCTGGATGCCCCCAAGCTCTTCCTGGGGGTGATTTTTGGGATTCTGGGACACCAGGGAGCTCCCACATCCTTTTCCTGGGATTTGAGGGATTTCCCTGGATGCCCCCAAGCTCTTCCTGGGGGTGATTTTTGGGATTCTGGGACACCAGGGAGCTCCCACATCCTTTTCCTGGGATTTGAGGGATTTCCCTGGATGCCCCCAAGCTCTTCCTGGGGGTGATTTTGCCAGGATTTTATGGGAATCCTGGAATTCCCCCATCTCAAGGGTTAATCCCGAATTTCCCTGGGTTTGGGAAGGACATTGCCAGGTTTACCTGGGCCTGGGAAGGACATTCCAGCTGCAGCAGGATCCGGGTGATCTGGCACAGGGAATCGGCGCTGCCCAAAGAATCCCCGAGCCTCCGGCACAGGGATCGCAGCAGCAGGAAACTCTCCAGGGCTTGGATGGGCTGGGAAGAGGGAAAAATCCTTGGATCAACCCCCAAACCCTTCCCAGGGATCCCAGGAATCCTGGCAAAACCTCTTCCTCTTCTTCCCAAATTCTCTCCTTCCTCTTCCTCATCCTCCCAAATCCTCCTCATTCCTCCTTCTCCTCTTCATCCCAAAATCCTCTCCTTCCTCTTCATCACTCCAAATTCTCTTCTCTTCATCCCAAACTCCCTCCCCCTTCTCTTCTTCCTCATCCCAAATTCCCTCCCTCTGTGTCGGGGCTCTCAGGGATAACTGGGAATCCTGGGATTGGCTGGGAATCCCCGGGATAACTGGGAATTCCAGGATAACTGGGAACCCCCGGGATAACTGGGAACCCCCGGGATAACTGGGAACCCCCGGGATAACTGGGAATTCCGGGATAACTGGGAATCCCGGGATAACTGGGAATCCCTGGGATAACTGGGAATCCTGGGATAACTGGGAACCCCAGGGATAACTGGGAATTCCAGGATAACTGGGAATTCTGGGATTGGCTGGGAATCCCTGGGATAACTGGGAATCCCGGGATAACTGGGAATCCCGGGATAACTGGGAATCCCAGGGATAACTGGGAATCCCAGGGATAACTGGGAACCCCTGGAATAACTGGGAACCCCCGGGATAACTGGGAACCCCCTGGGATAACTGGGAACCCCCTGGGATAACTGGGAACCCCCTGGGATAACTGGGAATCCCTGGGATAACTGGGAACCCCCGGGATAACTGGGAATCCCTGGGATAACTGGGAATCCCCGGGATAACTGGGAACCCCCGGGATAACTGGGAATCCCCGGGATAACTGGGAACCCCTGGGATAACTGGGAACCCCGGGATAACTGGGAATTCCGGGATAACTGGGAATTCCAGGATAACTGGGAACCCCTGGGATAACTGGGAATCCCTGGGATAACTGGGAATTCCAGGATAACTGGGAACCCCTGGGATAACTGGGAACCCCAGGATAACTGGGAATCCTGGGACTGGCTGGGAACCCCCGGGATAACTGGGAACCCCGGGATAACTGGGAATCCCGGGATAACTGGGAATCCCTGGGATAACTGGGAACCCCGGGATAACTGGGAACCCCTGGGATAACTGGGAATCCCTGGGATAACTGGGAATCCCTGGGATAACTGGGAATCCCTGGGATAACTGGGAACTCCCGGGATAACTGGGAACCCCTGGGATAACTGGGAATCCCCGGGATAACTGGGAATCCCCGGGATAACTGGGAATCCCCGGGATAACTGGGAACCCCTGGGATAACTGGGAATCCCGGGATAACTGGGAATCCCCGGGATAACTGGGAATCCCCGGGATAACTGGGAACCCCCGGGATAACTGGGAACCCCCGGGATAACTGGGAACCCCTGGGATAACTGGGAACCCCCGGGATAACTGGGAACCCCCGGGATAACTGGGAACCCCTGGGATAACTGGGAACCCCTGGGATAACTGGGAATCCTGGGATTGGCTGGGAATCCCAGGGATAACTGGGAATCCTGGGATTGGCTGGGAACCCCAGGGATAACTGGGAATTCCAGGGATAACTGGGAATTCCAGGATAACTGGGAATCCCCTGGGATAACTGGGAACCCCAGGGATAACTGGGAACCCCAGGGATAACTGGGAATCCCTGGGATAACTGGGAATCCCCGGGATAACTGGGAACCCCTGGGATAACTGGGAATCCCTGGGATAACTGGGAATCCCGGGATAACTGGGAATCCCCGGGATAACTGGGAACCCCTGGGATTGGCTGGGAATTCCAGGATAACTGGGAACCCCCGGGATTGGCTGGGATTGGCTGGGAATTCCAGGGATAACTGGGAACCCCTGGGATAACTGGGAACCCCCGGGATTGGCTGGGATTGGCTGGGAATTCCAGGATAACTGGGAATTCCAGGGATAACTGGGAACCCCAGGGATAACTGGGAATCCCAGGGATAACTGGGAACCCCAGGGATAACTGGGAATCCCAGGGATAACTGGAAATTCCAGGATAACTGGAAATCCCCGGGATAACTGGGAATTCCAGGATAACTGGAGCTCACCTTTCCCTGGAGCCGGTAGAGCGCGGCCAGCAGCTGCAGGGAGCTCACGGTTTGCTCCGGGCTGCGCACCTCAGGAATTCCAGGATGTTCCAGCAGCTGCTTCCAGAGGGAAAAGGCTTCGTCCAAGGGTTTGGAGAGAGCTGGGGGTGCAATCCCAAAACAGAAAAAGCTGTTCCCAAAGTAGGGGTGATCTTGGAAAAGTCATTCCCGTCCTGGCAGGGTCTCCTGCTTCCCACAAAACCTGGGCGGTGCTCCTGGGAAGGCTCTTCCTGACCTTGCAGCATCCCAAAAATCCTCTTCCCAATCCACCAGCATCCCAAAAAAATCCCTTCTCAATCCATCAGGGTTCCAAAAATCCTCCTCTGCATCCACCAGGATCCCAAAAACCCCTTCCCAACCTGCAGGGTCCTAGAAAACCCCTTCCCAATCTTCCAGAATCCCAAAAAAAAATCTCTTCCCAACCTTCCAGAATCCCAAAAAAATCTCTTCCCAACCTTCCAAAATCCCAAAAAAATCTCTTCCCAACCTTCCAGAATCCCAAAAAAATCTCTTCCCAACCTTCCAGAATCCCCAAAAAAATCTCTTCCCAACCTTCCAGGATCCTCATCCATCCCAAAAAAAACCAAACCCCTCATCACTGCTCCTGGAAAAGCTTTTTCCTGACCTTCCAGGGAGGATAACTGGGAAGAGGGAAAAATCCTTGGATAAACCCCAAAACCCTTCCCGGGGATCCCAGGAATCCTGGCAAAACCTCTTCCTCTTCTTCCCAAATTCTCTCCTTCCTCATCCTCCCAAATCCCCCTCATTCCTCCTTCTCCTCTTCATCCCCAAATCCTCTCCTTCCTCTTCATCACTCCAAACTCTCTTCTCTTCATCCCAAACTCCCTCCCCCTTCTCTTCCTCCTCATCCCAAATTCCAGAGGCCTCCCTCATCCCAAAAATCCCATTTCCCAAGGCCTCCCAGGAATTCCCACTGCTCCCAGGAATGCCCTGGCAGATCCCAGGGATCCCTCACCGCAGTCGGAGCTGAGGCTGCAGCGGATCCCGTCCGGCGCCTGCGGCCGCTCTCCCTCGGCATCCGGCAGCGCCGCCCTCCCGAGGCGCCCGCGCCGCTCCCAAGCCAGGCTCTGCCAGGGACAGGGATTGGGAATGCCAGGGATTCCCAAAATCCCTCTGGGAAACTTGGGTGTCTCAAAAATCCCGGGGAAAATCAACCCCAGGAAGGGTTTGGGATGGGGTGGGAATGGCAGGAATTCCCAAAATTCTGGGAAATCAAACTGGAGAATCTGGGTGTCCCAAAATCCTGGGAAACTTGGGTGTCCCAAAAATCCCGGGGAAAATCAACCCCAGAAGGGTTTGGGATGGGCTGGGAATGGCAGAAATTCCCAAAATCCTGGGAAACTTGGGTGTCCCAAAAATCCCGGGGAAAAATCAACCCCAGGAAGGGTTTGGGATGTGCTGGGAATGGCAGGAATTCCCAAAATCCCTCTGGGAAACTTGGGTGTCCCAAAAATCCCAGGGAAAATCAACCCCGGGAAGGGTTTGGGATGTGCTGGGAATGGCAGGGATTCCCAAAATCCTGGGAAACTTGGGTGTCCCAAAAATCCCAGGTAAACTGGCCCCTGAGGAATCTGGGTGTCCCAAAATCCTGGGAAAATCAACCCCAGGAAGGGTTTGGGATGGGCTGGGAATGGCAGGGATTCCCAAAATCCCTCTGGGAAACTTGGGTGTCCCAAAAATCCTGGGGAAAATCATCCTCGGGAAGGGTTTGGGATGGGCTGGGAATGGCAGGAATTCCCAGAATCCTGGGAAATCAAACTGGGCAATGTGGGTGTCCCAAAAATCCCGGGGAAAATCAACCCCGGGAAGGGTTTGGGATGGGCTGGGAATGCCAGGGATTCCCAAAATCCTGAGAAATCAAACTGGGCAATGTGGGTGTCCCAAAAATCCTGGGTAAATCAACCCCAGGAAGGGTTTGGGATGGGCTGGGAATGGCAGGAATTCCCAAAATCCTGGGAAATCCCTCTGGGAAACTTGGGTGTCCCAAAATCCTGGGAAATCAAACTGGAGAATCTGGGTGTCCCAAAATCCTGGGAAAATCAACCCCAGGAAGGGTTTGGGATGTGCTGGGAATGCCAGGGATTCCCAAAATCCTGGGAAAACCCCACCCACCTTTTCCATGAGGGCCTCGAGGGTGCAGATGTGGAGCCAGAGCAGGGCCTGGGCGCGCTCATCCAGGAGCTGATCCCGGATTTGGGAATTGCAGGTTTGGGAATTCTGGGACAGAGACTCCAGCAGCCTCAGGGCTTCCTGGACAGCGTCCAGGGCAGAGCTGCGGGGAAAGGGATTCCCAAAATCCCGGGAATTGATCCCCAAAATCATGGGAATTGATCTCCAAAATCATGGGAATGGGGGGATTGGGAGATTTGGGATTGGGATCAGGATTGGGACAGGGAGCCTTGGAAGCAGAGGAATGGGATGAGAGGCTAGGATGGAGAAATGGGATCAGGATTGGGATGGGATGAGGATTAGGATGGAGAAAGGGGATGGAAAACTGGGATCGGGATCAAGACTGGGATGGGATGAGAGGTTGGGATGGAAGAAAGGGATCAGGATTGGGATGGAGGAAAGGGATCAGGATTGGGATGGAGGAAAGGGATCAGGATTGGGATCAGGACTGGGATCAGGACTGGGATGGAGGAAAGGGAACAGGATTGGGATGGAGGAAAGGGATCAGGACTGGGATGGAGGAAAGGGATCAGGACTGGGATGGAGGAAAGGGATCAGGACTGGGATCAGGACTGGGATCAGGACTGGGATCAGGACTGGGATCAGGACGGGCTGGCAGCACTCACCAGTCGGTGTAGGGGGCGAAGCTGTGGCTGCAGAGCAGCTGCCCCAGCTCCAGCAGCGCCGCCGCCCTGGGCAGGCTCCGGCCGGGGTCCGGCCCCGTTCCCGAGGGATCCCCCATTCCCGAGGGATCCCCCGCTCCCGGGGGGCTCCAGGCTCCCTCGGGGTCCCACAGCCCCAGCAGGTCGCACAGGACGTTGTAGCGCTCCGGCCCCGTGGGGCTCCGCAGGGATTTGTAGGCCTGGAGCTCGGCCAGCAGCAGGAACAGCAGCGTGTCCCCAGACAGGGACTGGGAATGGGATTGGGACTCCAGGGCGTCCCGCAGAGTCCTGGGGAACGGCATTGGGGTCAGAGAAACGCCGGGCTTTGGGTGGGGTTATGGATGATGGGATGGGAGGAAGCTCCAACCCCATTCCACCTTCCCCAGCGGGCTCCTGATACCCCCATCCCATCCCATCCCATCCCATCCCCATCCCATCCCCATCCCATCCCAAACCCCATCCCATCCCATCCCTCCCCATCCCAATCCTCATCCCCATCCCCATCCCATCCCCATCCCCATCATCCCATCCCATCCCATCCCCATCCCATCCCCATCCCATCGCAACTCCAATCCCATCCCATCCCCATCCCCATCCCATCCCATCCCTCCACTCCATTCCAATCCTAATCTCCCCTCCCCTCCAAACTCTCCCCATCCCAATCCTCCTCTCCAAATTCTCCATCCCAAATCTTCCCGATCCCAAATCCCCCTCACCGCAGCCGCAGCTCCTCCTCTCCCTGTTTGGCCGCCTCCGTCTTGATCCTGGCCCAGAGCGCCACCACCTCGGCCACCAGGGAGCCAGCCCGGCCCGGGATGGGCTGGCAGTGCTGGGAAGGTGTCCCCGCTCCCTGGGGACGTTGGCAATGTGTCCCCAGGGCCAGCAGCCACCGTGCCACGGCCTCCAGCGCGCGCCGCGGCCGCCCCCGGCAGCGCCAGCTCTCCACATGCAGCCGGAAGCACCTGTGGAGCTGCACCGGGAAAGGGGATTGGGAACATCGGGATCCCAGGGATTGGGAACATCGGGATCCCAGGGATTGGGAACATCGGGATCCCAGGGATTGGGAACATCGGGATCCCAGCGTGAGCAGGGATTGGGAACATCGGGATCCCAGGGATTGGGAACATCGGGATCCCAGGGATTGGGAACATCGGGATCCCAGGGATTGGGAACATCGGGATCCCAGGGATTGGGAACATCGGGATCCCAGGGATTGGGAACATCGGGATCCCAGGGACTGGGAACATCGGGATCCCAGGGTGAGCAGGGATTGGGAACATCGGGATCCCAGTGTGAGCGGGGATTGGGAACATCGGGATCCCAGGGATTGGGAACATCGGGATCCCAGGGATTGGGAACATCGGGATCCCAGTGTGAGCGGGGATTGGGAACATCGGGATCCCAGGGTGAGCAGGGACTGGGAACATCGGGATCCCAGGGTGAGCAGGGATTGGGAACATCGGGACACCAGGGTGAGGCGGGATTGGGAACATCGGGATCCCAGAGTGAGCAGGGATTGGGAACATCGGGATCCAGCGTGAGCAGGGATTGGGAACATCGGGATCCCAGCGTGAGCAGGGATTGGGAACATCGGGATCCCAGGGACTGGGAACATCGGGATCCCAGGGATTGGGAACATCGGGATCCCAGAGTGAGCAGGGATTGGGAACATCGGGATCCCAGCGTGAGCAGGGACTGGGATCCCCCGTGTCCCCATTGTCCCAGTATCCCCAGTACTCCAATACTCCCAGAGTCCCCAGTACCCCCAGTATTCCCAGTGTCCCCACTGTCCTCAGCACCCCCAGTGTTCCCAATACCCTCATTCCCTCCAGTGTCCCCATTCCCCCCCGTGTCCCCAGTGTCCCCATTCCCCCCCCGTGTCCCCGTACCCGCTCCGGTGGCACTCCAGTCCAGCCGTAGCTGTTCCTGGCCAGCACTGCCCGGCAGAAGGGCTCACACACGGCTCCGGCCGCTTCCGGAACGTTCCGGCTCTGGAAGGCCTGGCCCAGGCGGAAGGTGGCTGTAGCTGTGTCCGGAGAGGCCAGAGTGACCAACGGGACAGGGAGGGGACACCGGAGTGACCCCTCCTTGGCCAGACCTGATCCCGACCCCCCAGACACAGAGTGACCCCTTGGACGGCCAGGATGTGGACACGCAGCCCTGGGGTGGCACTGACCACTGGGGATGGGGACAGCTGGTGGCACTGACCGGTGACCTCGAAGAATTTGTCCCTCTCGGCCTCGGGCAGCCCCTCCAGCCCCTCCAGCATCCAGGTGATGCTCTGGACACAGCTTGAGGTCACCTGTGCCAGTTCTGGCCACTCCGAGGGCTGCGGGGACACTGCAGGTCAGTGTGATCCCCCTGTGACCCCTCAATCCCCAAAATTCCAGCCCCAAATCCCATGGGAAAAGGTCCCAGCACCCCCAGAACCCCCCAGGGCACTTCAATGTCGAATTCCAGCCCCACATCCCATGAGAGAAGCTTCCAGAACCCCTTCAGGACACCTCAATCCCCAAATTCCAACCCCAAATCCCATGGGAAAGGCTCCCAGAGTGGCTCCACCCCAAAATTCCAGCCCAAATCCCATGGGAAAAGGCTCCCAGAGTGGCTCCACCCCAAAATTCCAGCCCCAAATCCCGTGGCAAAGGCTCCCAGAGTGGCTCCACCCCAAAATTCCAGCCTCAAATCCCGTGGCAAAGGCTCCCAGAGTGGCTCCATCCCCAAATCCCACAAGAGAGGCTCCAGCCCCCCGAGGGCTGCGGATCTGTTCCCTGGGATACCTGGGAACGCTGGAATATTTCGTGGATGGCGTTGGAGAAGAGCTGGAGGCTGTGGAACAGCAGCTGCTTCACCATCACCTGCTCCTGGACAGAGTCAGGAGGGACCTGGAATGGGGGAAATGGGATTTGGAGGTCCAGGAGCTTCTACTGAAGATGAGAACAGACCCAGGAAGGGCAGGGGAAAAGGAAAAGTGGGATCTGGGGTCCAGGAAGGGCAGGGAAGGGGAAAAGTGGGATCTGGGGTTCAGGAAGGGCAGGGAAGGGGAAAAGTGGGATCTGGGGTCCAGGAAGGGCAGGGGAAAAGGAAAAGCGGGATCTGGGGTCCAGGAAGGGCAGGGGAAAAGGAAAAGTGGGATCTGGGGTCCAGGAAGGGCAGGGGAAAAGGAAAAGTGGGATCTGGGGTCCAGGAAGGGCAGGGGAAAAGGAAAAGTGGGATCTGGGGTCCAGGAAGGGCAGGGAAGGGGAAAATTGAGATGCAGGGGTTCAGGAGCTGCTGCTGGGATGGAGAAAGGTGAAATTTGGGACTCCCCCAAACTCCAGGAGCTGCTGCTAGGGCCAGGAGCAGCACGGAGTGATCCCAAGGGATTCCAGGGAATCCTGATCCTGGAGCTACTCCCACATCCCTGCTCCTCCTCCTCCTCCTCCTCACCTGGGCCAGCAGCCGCCTCAGCGCCCGCCCGTGGCCCTGGGAGAAGCCGCAGATCCCGGGAAGCTCCTGGAGGCCGAGGGGCAGCTCCCTGCTCCTCCTCAGCACCTCCCCCAGCTGCGCCAGCACGAACTGGGAGCTCTCCACCAGCACCCGCAGAATCCTTCCGGAACATTCCGCCGCCAGCGCCGCTCCCCCGCCCGGCTCAGAGCCGACCCCACGGCCCCCACGCCAGCCCCGCCTTTAGCCAGCGCCCTGCTGAGCTGTATCCCGGCCTCCAGCAGCTCCAGAGGAGCTCCCAGAGAATTCCCAGCTCCCAAAAACTCTTTGCAGTCCTGCAGGGCGTCCAGAGCCTCGCGGGGCCGCCGCGCCCGGCAGAGGTGGCGGCAGCGCTCCAGCGTCAGCTCCAGGAAGCAAAGGGAGCCGGGCAGGTCCCGAGGCTGCGGCGCCTCCTCCTGCAGCGTCTCCAGCAGCACCTCCCGGATCTGCCTGGCCAGGAAGAGCGGGCATGGAGCCCTCTCAGCCTGGTAGAGAGCGGTGGCGGCGGCGGCGTGCTGGGCACTCTGAGAGGTGAAGAAGGGAGGCTGGAACGACTCCCGAGGCCGGCCCTGCCGGCAATCCAGCAGCAGCAGGAAGCGCAGGGCGCGGAGCCTGGCGCTCAGCACCGCCCTGCCCTCCTCACGAGGCCTCTCAGGCCCGGCCAGAGAGGATGCAGATCTCCAGAGGAGGCCGAAGCTGCCGCAGGTGACGTTGGCCCAGTCGCCGTCGGGGCGGCAGCGCCGCAGCCGTGCCCGCAGCAGCTCGGCCAAGCTCCAGGCGGGCGGCCCGGCCCAGCCCGCGGCGTTGCGCAGCGCGTGGAACAGGATCTTCTCCAGGTACAGGTGAGGGGGCTCGGGGACCAGACTCAGGTAGCTCTGGGTGGCCTCCTGGGCCAGGGTCAGCAGCTGGGTGCTGTGGGCTGGCAGCCCCCCCGGCCGGGCCAGCTGCTCCACGCAGGCGCGCAGGGCGCGGTCGCACGCCTGGACGCGGCGGGAATGAGGGGCAGAGCGACCCCGGAGGCTTTCCTGGGGGAAAAGAGGGATTTGGGATCAGGGCAGAGCCCCTGGAGGGTCATTTCCTGGGAAAAGAGGGATTTGGGATCAGGGCAGAGCCCCTGGAAGGTCATTTCCTGGGAAAAGAGGGATTTGGGATCAGGGCAGAGCCCCTGGAAGGTCATTTCCTGGAAAAGAGGGATTTGGGATCAGGGCAGAGCCCCTGGAGGGTCATTTCCTGGGAGAAGAGGGATTTGGGATCAGGGCAGAGCTCCTGGAGGGTCATTTCCTGGGAAAAGAGGGATTTGAGATCAAGGCAGAGCTCCTGGAGGGTCATTTCCTGGGAAAAAAGGGATTTGGGATCAGGGCAGAGCCCCTCAAGGGTCATTTCCCGGGAAAAGAGGGATTTGGGATCAGGGCAGAGCTCCTGGAGGGTCGTTTCCTGGGAAAAGAGGGATTTGGGATCAGGGCAGAGCCCCTCGAGGGTCATTTCCTGGGAAAAAAGGGATTTGGGATCAGGGCAGAGCCCCTCGAGGGTCATTTCCTGGGAAAAAAGGGATTTGGGATCAGGGCAGAGCCCCTCGAGGGTCATTTCCTGGGAAAAAAGGGATTTGGGATCAGGGCAGAGCCTCTCGAGGGTCATTTCCTGGGAAAAAAGGGATTTGGGATCAGGGCAGAGCCCCTCAAGGGTCATTTCCCGGGAAAAGAGGGATTTGGGATCAGGGCAGAGCCCTCGAGGGTCATTTCCTGGGAAAAAAGGGATTTGGGATCAGGGCAGAGCCTCTCGAGGGTCATTTCCTGGGAAAAAAGGGATTTGGGATCAGGGCAGAGCCCCTCAAGGGTCATTTCCCGGGAAAAGAGGGATTTGGGATCAGGGCAGAGCCCCTCAAGGGTCATTTCCTAGGAAAAGAGGGATTTGGGATCAGGGCAGAGCCCCTCGAGGGTCATTTCCTGGGAAAAAAGGGATTTGGGATCAGGGCAGAGCCCCTCGAGGGTCATTTCCTAGGAAAAGAGGGATTTGGGATCAGGGCAGAGCCCCTCAAGGGTCATTTCCTAGGAAAAGAGGGATTTGGGATCAGGGCAGAGCCCCTCGAGGGTCATTTCCTGGGAAAAGAGGGATTTGGGATCAGGGCAGAGCCCCTCGAGGGTCATTTCCTGGGAAAAGAGGGATTTGGGATCAGGGCAGAGCCCTCAAGGGTCATTTCCTGGGAAAAGAGGGGTTTGGGATCAGGGCAGAGCCCTGGAGGGTCATTTCCTGGGAAAAAAGGGATTTGGGATCAGGGCAGAGCCCTGGAGGGTCATTTCCTGGGAAAAAAGGGATTTGGGATCAGGGCAGAGCCCCTGGAGGGTCATTTCCTGGGAAAAGAGGGATTTGGGATCAGGGCAGAGCCCCTGGAGCGTCATTTCTCTGGGAAAAGAGGGATTTGGGATCAGGGCAGAGCCCCTGGAGGGTCATTTCCTGGGAAAAGAGGGATTTGGGATCAGGGCAGAGCCCATCAAGGGTCATTTCCTGGAAAAAAGGGATTTGGGATCAGGGCAGAGCCCCTCAAGGGTCATTTCCTGGGAGAAGAGGGATTTGGGATCAGGGCAGAGCCCCTGGAGGGTCATTTCCTGGGAAAAGAGGGATTTGGGATCAGGGCAGAGCCCCTCAAGGGTCATTTCCTGGGAGAAGAGGGATTTGGGATCAGGGCAGAGCCCCTGGAGGGTCATTTCCTGGGAGAAGAGGGATTTGGGATCAGGGCAGAGCCCCTGGAGGGTCATTTCCTGGGAAAAGAGGGATTCGGGATCAGGCAGAACCAACTCAGAGCCCCCCGTAGGTCCCACTGTGGGACCCAGAGGTTTTTGTGGGACCAGGAGTCAGCCCCCAGCCCCGAATTCCGCACAGGTCTCCCCAGCAGGATCCCGAGGTTTCCCTGAGAGGAGGGATCAGCCCCCGCAGCCCCTCCCCAGCTCACCCGCAGCTTCTCCAGGCGCTCCTCGATGCCGGCCCAGCCCTCCGCGCTTCCGTCCTTCCCATCCCGCTCATCCTGCCCGCCCATCCCGGGGGCTTCTCCTGAGAGGCTCCGATGGGATGCGGGGCTGGGGGGGGCAAGGGGAGCTGTGGGACCCCCAGAACCCACAGAGGACCCCAGCCCCACTTTGCCCCCTCAGCAGTCCAGAGCACCCCCAGCCCCAATCTCTGATACCCCAGGGACCCCCAGCCCCAATTTCTGATACCCCAGGGACCCCCAGCCCCAATCTCTGATACCCCAGGGACCCCCAGCCCCAATCTCTGATACCCCAGGGAACCCCAGCCCCAATTCCTGATACCCCAGGGACCCCCAGCCCCAATTTCTGATACCCCAGGGACCCCCAGCCCCAATCTCTGATACCCCAGGGAACCCCAGCCCCAATTCCTGATACCCCAGGGACCCCCAGCCCCAATCTCTGATACCCCAGGGACCCCCAGCCCCAATTTCTGATACCCCAGGGACCCCCAGCCCCAATTCCTGATACCCCAGAGCACCCCCAGCCCCAATTCCTGATACCCCAGGGACCCCCAGCCCCAATTCCTGATACCCCAGAGCACCCCCAGCCCCAGTTTCTGATACCCCAGGGACCCCCAGCCCCAATTCCTGATACCCCAGGGACCCCCAGCCCCAATTCCTGATACCCCAGAGCACCCCCAGCCCCAATTTCTGATTCCCCAGAGCACCCCCAACCCCAATTTCTGATTCCCCAGAGCACCCCCAACCCCAATTCCTGATACCCCAGGGACCCCCAGCCCCAATTTCTGATTCCCCAGAGCACCCCAGCCCCAATTCCTGATACCCCAGGGGACCCCCCAGCCCCAGTTTCTGATACCCCAGGGACCCCCAGCCCCAATCTCAGCCCCACTGGGGGTCTCCAGACCCATTCCTTTCCCTCTTAAGCCCCCAGCCTCACTCCCCAGCCCCCTTAAGTCCCCCCACACAGGCCCACAGCCCCCCGGCCCCCCCAATCTCAGCCCCACCGGGGGTCCCCACCCCCACTCCTTGCCCTTCAGAGAGGCCCAGACCCCCCCCAACCCCTCAGGCCTCCCGCGGCCTTCACCCTCCGCTCCCCCCACCCGCGGCCCTCAGGGCTCCCTGCCTCTCCTCCTCCTCACCGGGCTCACCCCGGCTCTCTGGGAGTGTCTCAGCCCCCCAGATCCCCCCTCGGGCCCCCCAAATTGCCCCAAATCCCCCCGGGCCGCGCCCCCCCACTCACGCTGTTCTGCTGCTCCGCCGCCGTCCGCCAGAGGGCGGGGCCCGCCGCGCGCCTGTTCAAACCTCAGCCGCGACCAATCAGCGCGCGGCACCGCCCACAGCGCCCAATCAGCGCGCGGCAACCGCCCCACCTCCCCTCTCGCCGCGCGGGGCATCACGGGAGTTGAAGTCCGCTCTCGGTCACGCGTTTTTTTTTGTGCGCATGCGCTGGGCGGGGCGTGCCTAATTATGGGTGGGGTCAGATGGGGCGGGGCGTGGCCAGGATGGGATTCCCCCGGGATTTGGGGGTGAGGGACCCCCGGGATACGGAGCAGGAATTCGGGGCTGTGTCCCGCTGTCCGTGTGTCCCGCTGTCCGTGTGTCCCGCTGTCCGTCTGTCCCCTGAGGGCAGGGAGCGGTGGCAAAGAGCGCCGCGGTGTCGCTGTCCCCTGTGGCGGTGACACCGGGCACAGCTGTCGTTGCCCCCCGCTGCCGCCAGGGGGAGCCGGAGGGGCGAAGCTTTCGGGGCTCCCCCTGAACAAGCGGCGGGGCCGAAAGAAAGGGATAAAAAGCGATTTGTTTCTGTTTTTCGGGTAAAGAAATGTCCGTTCGAGGGCCTTCAGGTACATCTCGGGCAGGCAAATCACACCCAGGGGCAGTTTGTGTCTATTTATTTCTATTTGTTTTATTTATTTCTATTTATTTCTATTTAATTCTACTTAGTTCTCTTTTTTAATTTTTTTTTTATTTATTGTAGGGCCTTCAGGTACATTTCGGGCAGGCAAATCCCACCCAGGGGCAGTTTATTTCTATTTATTTCTATTTATTTCTATTTATTTCTATTTATTTCTACTTAATTCTATTTATTTCTATTTATTTCTATTTAATTCTACTTAATTCTACTTAATTCTACTTAATTCTATTTATTTTTTAATTTTTATTTATTGTAGGACTTTCAGGTACATTTAGGGCAGGCAAATCCCACCCAGGGGCAGTTTATTTCTATTTATTTCTATTTATTTCTATATATTTCTATTTATTTCTATTTATTTCTACTTAATTCTATTTTTAATTTTTTTTTTTTATTTATTGTAGGGTCTTCAGGTACATTTCCCAGGGCCTGAGGCAGGGAGGTGTCCTTGGCTGCCCGGCCTGGGGAGGAATTGTTGTGTCTGAGCAGAGCGGGGCAGCTGCAGCTGACACTGCTCAACCCTGAACTGAAAGGGTTTAGAATGCAGGAATATAGAGATATAAATATATAAATATATAGATATAAATAAAGCAAAAATGGAGATTTTAGGGGTAGTGGCTTCTTCTTCTCCACGGCTCTGGAGGCTCTGCAGCTGACACCGAGCGTGGAGTTCAGAGCTGTGCACCCAAGAGCTGCGGGAATACAAACAGGTGAGAAACAAAAAAATAAAAACCAAAATCACGATGGGTTGGGTGGTTCCAGAGGTTATTCCACGATTGCAGAGAAAATTCCGTGATTCCAGAGAAAATTCCGTGTTTCCAAAGGGCAGGGGAGCAGCACCAGCTTCAGTGAATTGAATTAAACCTTAAACGAAGCCTTAAATTAAAATCCTTGAATGAAATCTTGAATTAAAACCCTTGAACGAAACCTTAAATTAAAACCTTTGAATAAAACCTTAAGTTAAAACCTTTGAATAAAACCTTAAGTTAAAACCCTTGAATAAAACCTTAAATTAAAACCTTTGAATGAATCCTTAAATTAAAACCCTTGAATAAAACCTAAAATCAAAACCCTTGAATGAATCCTTAAATCAAAACCCTTGAATAAAACAAATTAAAATATTTGAATGAATCCTTAAATTAAAACCCTTGAAGGAAACCTTAAACTGTGCTGGGATTTCCCTCGAATTCAAACCACCACATTTTATTATATTATATTATATTATATTATATTATATTATATTATATCTTATTATAGTATATTATATCTTATTTTAGTATATATAGCCCACCCTGGGCTGAGGAGAAGCAAACTTTGGCAGGGAAAAAAAAAACAAAAATAAATAAAACAAAATAAAATAAAACACAAACCTGGCAAGACCAGCTCGTGTTGTTTTTACACTGCTAATTAATTGCAAATTAATTACAACGCAATGATCACAATGCTAATAGAATTACAAACGCCCCAAAATGCAAATGAGCTCCCTTATTCCACGTGGAATTTTACAAACCCAGGAGGGATCCAGCCCTGGCACAGCTCTGCTGCCTGAAGAAGATAATTTATATTGTTTTATAATTTATATCATGTAAGAATATCATATAAAAGAGGAATTTATATTATTTTTATATTATTTTATATTTTAGGTCACGTAAGGATATCACATAAAAGATAAATCCATATTATTTTTGTATTATTTTATATTTTATATCACGTAAGAATATCACATAAAAGATAAATCCATATTATTTTTATATTATTTTAGATTTTATATCACGTAAGGATATCACATAAAAGATAAATTCATGTTATTTTTGTATTATTTTATATTTTATATCACGTAAGAATATCACATAAAAGATAAATCCATATTATTTTTATCTGTATATTTATATATTTAACTATAAAACATAAAAGATGCAAACACGTATTTATGTTTTATATTCCGAATATTTTCTGTGATGCACGTTTATATAGACAATACATATTTTTATATGTATATATGTATATGTATCTTTTATTATTTTTATTATTTTTATTTATAAAATATATTTTATATTATTTTATTATTTTTATGTATATTTTATTATTTTTATTTTTATATTTTATATGTATATCTATCCATGTGTTTTATTACCCACTCCAGTGGGTTATAAACGAATTTTTTTATATTTTTTTTCTCTCATTTCTGCTCCATAGGGGCTGGGGAGAGATTCTGGCACCGGATCCATTCCCTCGCCGACATCCTCTTGTTTCATTTGGGATTTCGGGGTTAAAAAAGGGAAAAAAAAAAAATAATAATAAAATGAAAAACCAAAAAAAGCGAATGCCAGGAGAGAGGCTTTGCTGATTAAATTACAGCCGGCCAGCTCCGGAGATCAATTTCAATTTCACCCTGGGTTTTGTTGGGATTTTTTCCTTTTTTTTTTAATTTTCTTTTTTTTTTTTTTTGAGGAAGATGAGGAGGGGGAGGGCACAGAGGAGGAAGATGAGCGGGGGGGGGGGGAGAAAATCAGACTTGCAAATTCCTGGCTGTAATTATTCCTAAAGGAAAAAAAACCCAAAAAAACCAAAAAAAAACCAAACCAAACAAAAAAAAAAACCCAAAAAACCGCACACACAAAAAAACAAACAAAAAAAACCAAAAAAACCACAAAAAAAAACCCCCAAAAAATCCCCCCAAAAACCAAAACCAAACAAACAAAAAAAACCCAAACAAACAAAAAACAAAAAACACCAAAAAAACAAACCAAAAAAAAAACCCAAAAAAACCCCACAAAAAAAAAACCAAAAAAAACCAAACCAACCAACCAAACAAACAAAAAAAAACAAAAACCAAAAAAAAAAACCAAAAAACAAACAAACAAAAAAAACCCAAAAAAACCCCAAAAAAACCCAAAAAAAACCAAAAAAAACCCCAAAAAAAACCCCAAACCCAAAACAGCAATAACAACAACAAAAAAAATAAAATCCCGGGAGTCACGCGGGGAGGTTTCAATGAAATTCGGAAGGAGCGGGGCCGGGCTTTGCCCTCCCCCCGGCCCCGATAATTGGATTTCTGGTGCCGCAGATGGTGCCGGCTCCGGCTCCTCGCTATAAAGAAGATGGATCGGAGGGGACAGAGGTGACAGCGGCGCTCGGATGATCCATCAGCCTTTACAAGGCACAAAAAAAAAAAAAAAAAAATGGAATTTTCCGGCAGGTAAAAACCACCCGGTCCAGCCTTCCCGTCCCCAGGAGCATTCCCTGCTTGCAGCTGCGTTATTAATTAATTTTTTTTTTTTATTTTTCCCTTCCCCAGCCCATCTTTCGGGTTATGGAATTGTATTTAGTCGTTTGTATGGTAAAGAATGTCAATTTTATCATAAAATGGTATTGTGAGCGGTGTATGAAACGTACCCAGGCGTAAAATCGCATTGTAAATGTGATACCATTTATTGTATAAATGACAATGTTATATAGTATTTATATATATATGACATATATTATATATAGTATGCAAATTATGCATATTATGTATAATAAATTATATTATATTATATTATATTATATTATATTATATTATATTATATTATATTGTATTATATTATATTAGAACATCTCACCTGGTTCCTCTGGATTCCTGGAGGAAGATGGGACCCTCCTCATCACCCCTGGACCCTTCTCACCATCACTGGGCCCTTCTCACCATCCCTGGACCCTTCTCACCATCCCTGGACCCTCCTCACCATCCCTGGACCCTTCTCACCATCCCTGGACCCTTCTCACCACCCCTGGACCCCTTCTCACCATCCCTGGGTCCTTCTCACCATCACCGGACCCTCCTCACCATCCCTGGACCCTCCTCACCACCCCTGGGCCCTTCTCACCACCCCTGGACCCTGCTCACTACCCCTGGACCCTCCTCACCATCCCTGGACCCTTCTCACCACCCCTGGACCCTTCTCTCTCAGGATCATCTCCACTCCAACAGAACCACCTCTGCCACTCCAGGAGGACTCACTCTTGGACTGCTTCAAACACCCTGACCCACAGGGTGTCAGGTTGTATTGTTCCATTTATTTTATTTTACCTTTTTTTTTTTCCTCTCTTCTCCTATTAAATCGTATCTCTGACTGGGAGTCTCACTGCTTTTGCTTTCAAACCAGCACGAGACGTCACCAGCAATCACCTGAAAAGGGGCGAGAGGCCCATGGGTGGCACCACGCTGCCCCAAAAACGCCGCAGCAAAAAGGGAGAGAGGAGGGCACAGCGGAGGGAACAGCCCCAGGCAGCCAGGAACAGCCCCGGTGCTCTCCCCACATCGCTCAGAGCACAAAAATGCTGCTGAAAAAAAAACGCTGGGGATGGTTTGGGGCGCTGGATGGAGCAACCAAAACCAGTCCTGAGACCTGGTGGGGATGTCCCTCCACGCTGAGTGTCCCCCAAAGCTGCCAGGGCTCAGCAGCAGCGTTGTGGGGTGAGGGATGAGGGCTGGAAATGTTCTGACTCAGGGAAGAGGAGCTTCCCTTCCCTTCCCTTCCTTCCCTTCCCTTCCCTTCCCTTCCCTTCCCTTCCCTTCCCTTCCCTTCCCTTCCCTTCCCTTCCCTTCCTTCCCTTCCCTTCCCTTCCCTCCCTTCCCTTCCCTTCCCTTCCCTTCCCTTCCCTTCCCTTCCCCCTGGCCAGCCAGGGGCTCTGCGATCTGCCAGCGCTCTTTTTATCCAAAAAAAAAAAGATTTTATCCAAAAATGCCGTCAAAGCCATCAAACAACTGTCAGAAGGCACTCGAGGTGGGCATCCCAAGGGGAGAGGAGCTGCAGAAGAGCACCAGGAGGTGCAAACCCCACCCTGGGGTGGTTTGACACGAGCCACCCACCAAGGTGCAAAGCCACCGGGCCAGGGCAGAGCACCCAGGGGAGATCAGGCGCTCGGGAAGGTCTGGATTCCCATCTCAACCCCCAAAAAACAAACCCAGGAGCTGCCTCCACCTCGTCCAGACCGCGCTGGGGCGTTCGGAACAAGCCCCAGGTCCTTCCCCGTGGGGCTGGGGGCGGCTGGAGGAGCGTGGAGCGTGGAGGGTCTGCATTGTTGTATTTTTTTTTTTTGGTTTTTTTTTTTCCACGTTCATAAATCAAGGGCTCTTTGTGGCCCTTGCCCAGGCCCTGCACAATTCAGGTTGGGTTATAAATAGGATCCTGGGCTCTTTCAGGTTGATAAAGGCCGAGAGGGGGGGGTGGAGCAGCAGGGAGGCGTCACGACTACATAACACTTTCATTGCCCTGTCAAAATAAAGAATACTGCTGCTGCCGACCCCTTCGTGGGCAGCATATATCAGCCAGGCTCTGACACCGCAGCTCAGACCTCAACAGCGATTCAAAGACCCCCACAAGGGCCCCCTTCCCTCTGTTTTCCCAACAGGGCAGAGGCCTCGGTAGCCCAGAGCCCCAGCTTGGTAGCCCCTCGGTGCTGGTGGTGCCCAGGTGAGGGATGGAGATGCTGGCGCTGCAGGAGGGCAAAGGGCAGCAATCCCTGGGGAGGATGCAGTGGCAGGAGGAGGAGGATGCAGCCCCAGGGGGAGAAGAGGGAGGTGCCAGCCAAAAATCCCTCCCTGGGCAGCGGAAAGGGCAGAAGCCTCCAGGTGGATGCTTGGAGATGTCACCCAGAGCTTCCTCCCCAGGCAGGGAAGGGGCAGGAGGGTTTCTCGCTCGGGTCACGGTGCCCTGCACCCCGGCTGACCCCGGTGTAGATGAGAATAAATTAATTAAGATAGAAGGAACAGCCTCGTTAAGGTCTTAGGTGCTTAAGAGCAGCTTGGGGGGAGCTCAGGGACCAAGCCTGGGGGGGTGGGTGGGGAGCAGGGGAGGGGGCAGGGGGAGGATGCAGCTCCGGGCAGGTGAGGTGGAGGTGCCAACACCTGAGAGCCGGCCCTGCAGGAGCAGAACCACAGGGGGAGCCAGCTTGGGAAAGACCTTGGAGATCATCAGGAGCAGGCTGTGGTGCTGCCAGTCCAGGGTTTGGGGCTGTGGTGGTGCCATGGGGTTTGGGGTCATGGTGATCCCATGGGGTTTTGGGGCCGTGGTGGTGCCATGGGGTTTGGGACCGTGGTGATCCCATGGGGGTTTGGGGCAGTGGTGGTCCCATGGGTTTGGGGCTGTGGGTTTGGGGCCATGGTGATCCCATGGGGTTTGGGGCAGTGGTGATCTCATGGGGTTTGGGGGCTGTGGGTTTGGGGCCGTGGTGATCCCATGGGGTTTGGGGCCATGGTGATCCCATGGGGTTTGGGGCAGTGGTGATCTCATGGGGTTTGGGGCTGTGGGTTTGGGGCCGTGGTGATCCCATGGGGTTTGGGGCCATGGTGATCCCATGGGGTTTGGGGCCGTGGTGATCCTATGGGGTTTGGGGCCATGGTGATCCCATGGGGTTTGGGGCCGTGGTGATCCTATGGGGTTTGGGGCTGTGGGTTTGGGGCAGTGGTGATCCCATGGGGTTTGGGGCCATGGGTTTGGGGCAGTGGTGATCTCATAGGGTTTGGGGCTGTGGATTTGGGGCAGTGGGTTTGGGGCAGTGGGTGATCCCATGGGGTTTGGGGCTGTGGTGATCCCATGGGGTTTGGGGCTGTGGGTTTGGGGCAGTGGGTGATCCCATGGGGTTTGGGGCTGTGGTGATCCCATGGGGTTTGGGGCTGTGGGTTTGGGGCCCTGGTGATCCCATGGGGTTTGGGGCCGTGGGTTTGGGGCTGTGGTGATCCCATGGGGTTTGGGGCCGTGGGTTTGGGGCCGTGGGTGGTCCCAGCCCAGGGTTCAGCCCCCAGGCACTCCATTCCCCGGGATCATCCTGCCGGCCCCAGCAGAGGTTCAGCCCCCCCTGCAGCCCCCAGGCCACCCCAGGCAGCCCCCCCAGCCCCAAACACAAGGAGCCCCTCACCAAGGGCAGGGAGGTTCCCCCAGCAGAGCCCGGGGACAAATCGGCCCCAGATCCGCCTTGAGCAGCCCCAGGGATAAACCCCTGGCTTTATTGGAAACACATGGGGCATTTATAGGGGAACATCAAAGTGGGAAGGAGGTTTACATAGCAACAGGCCAGATTAAGCAGGAGGCATCTGCTTTGCAGCAGTCCTGGGGCTCTGGGAGGCACAATAAACCCGGCCTTTCATTCCTCCTCTGGGGAGGGCAGGGCCTGGCAAAACAAAACACAACCACATGCCCGGGACGTGTAAAACACGACAGGAATGGGAGCCTTGGGTTAGGGCAGCGGGGCAGGAGGGGACACCCCTGGGGACCGTGGATGTCCCCTGGTCACAGCCCCAGCCACTCCAGGCTGGCTTTGTGTGCTGCATTCTGGGCTGGGGTGGCACCAGACCTCGCTGCTGATCCCTGCCAGGGGCAGGATCTCCCTCCAAACGCAGGAATTTGCATCCGAGGAAAAGCCTTTGCTCTGCCCCAAGGGCTCTGGAAGGAGCTGATTGAGTTCCTCGGAGCCTCGCAGCTCACGGGGTGATGAGAAGCAAAAAAAAGGATCGTGGAATGGTTGAGGGTGGAAAAGCCTCCTGAAATCGGAGTGCAACCAGCAGCAAGGCAGGAACTTCACTGGAAGTTTCATTAGGGATTTAATTAGGAATTTCACTAGGAATTTAATTAGGAATTTCATTAGGAATTTCACTAGGAATTTCATTAGAAATTTAATTAGGAATTTAATTAGGAATTTCACTAGAAATTTAATTAGGAATTTCACTAGGAATTTAATTAAGAATTTCACTAGGAATTTCATTAGGAATTTCACTAGGAATTTCATCAGGAATTTCACTAGGAATTTCATTAGGAATTTCACTAGGAAATTTAATTAGGAATTTCATTAGAAATTTCACTAGGAATTCATTAGGAATTTCATTAGGAATTTCATTAGGAATTAGGAATTTCATTAGGAATTAGGAATTCCATTAGGAACTCCCAGTGCAGAAGTGTCTGGAAGCTGGGCCAAGCCACACCTGCTGCTGAGGATCTCCCACCCCTGGATCACCCCCGGGGTGATGTTCTGCTCCTCACCACCCACCAGGCTCGGTCCCTGAGCTCCCACCACAACCCCCCTGCCCAAGCTGCACTTTCGCACCCAAGCCCTTAACGAGGGTGTTCCTTCTATCTTAATTAATTTATTCTCCTCTACACCGGGGTCAGCCCCGGTGCAGGGCGCTGCGGCCGGAGTGAGAAAAGCTCTTGACAAGGAAAACCTGGCTCTGCTTTCCATCAAGCGCCAGCCCCGTTTCCCAGCTGCCTCTGCAGCCCTGCCCTGCCAGCGGGATGGTTTTTGGAGAGCCAGCAGGGTGAGGTTTGGGCTCAGAGCCCTGGGAGAGGGCAGGATGCTGCTCCCGGTCAGCGCTGCGGCGCTGGGTGCCAGGCTGGGGGAGAAGAATCACAGCTGATCCTCAAATATTTATGGGAGGATTGTCCTTGTCCACGGCCTGGTGTTCTCAGAGCCTCTCCAGTGTGGAAAAATGGATTTTGCAGAGGGTTCCCAAAGCCTGGCAGGAGGCTCACACAGCTCTTGGGCATCTGAGTGCAAACTCTGAGGTAAAATATCCTGACTGAGAGAGGCCGTGGGACAGCACAGACATGGCTGAGAGAGAAATGGAGCTGGAAACGAGTTTTTGCAAAAAGGACTGGGCACTTTGGAGAAATAGAACTGTGGAAGATGTATTTATTGCAGCAGGACCCACGTGAGGTGTTTTTAGATGATTGAGGCATTAGCAGCATGGTGTGGCAAAAGCTGATAGGCCAAAGAACACTTTTAATGGATTGTAATTAGGAAATAGTTTGGCTTCTGATTGTGATTGGTGTGAGTTGTAACATCTGCACCGTCTGACCCTTCGCATGAGACTGAGAATGGAATAAAAATCTTTAAAACTCCTCTCAGGAGCCCCATCTCTGGGGTTAAGAAAAGGGATATTCCAACGTCCCACCAGCAGCCCTGAAACGTCACCACACAAGGACCAGCCAAGCAGGGGGTGACACCTGCAAGAACAATCTTCCCAGAAATATTTGAGCATCAGAGCATCAGCTGTGATTCTTCTCCCTCCTTTCCCCAATATTTGTCCAGCTCCAAGCCCGGCTGGTAGGACCAGAGAATCTTCTCAGCAGCCAGACTCTGGAGCCCTCAGCTTTGCCAGAAAAGACTGAAAAGAGACAGATCTCATCAGCTGGATGAAGAAAAACTGTGCCCTGATGTCACCCCACGTGTGTCTGTGGTGTCCCATGGTGGAGCAGCAGAGGCTTTGCCTGTGGTGGACGAGCAAAGGCGGCTCCTCCCCACACAGGTTGGGCTGCAAAGAATAAATAAAAGCTTTCAGCAAAATTAGCAACAGAAGGAATAGATAAACAATAAGGAGATATTGACTTCTGTTGAGGTGAACGTCAAGATTTATTGACCTGGGGAGGAAAATATTGACCGAGGCAAGGCTAAGGTCAATAATTAACTCAAGGGATGATAAATCAACAGGCAATGAAACATGAACTCTGGGTGGATGTTGCTGGAGATGTTTTGGGTGTCTCCATCCAGGAACCTCTCTGGTCCGTGGGTTGTCCTCTCTTACCCCCAGTGGCATCTGCAGAGTTTGGGCTCCGGGGTGTGGGATGAGCTCTGCTGGGTTCGTGTTGTTGTGCTTTCGTGGTTTTGGTTTTGGGAACTCTGTTCCCAGGCACGGTGTTGATACACAAAGTCATTTTATGTAAACCACCGAAGTTCCCACATCTCTTCTTAGAGGAGGGGCTTCGGTGATGGTCTCTGGAAAACGACCAGTGGTTCCCAAGGGTCCCACCTCTGGGGTGGGCAATTTGTAAAACGTACAAAAAGAGTCAAAAAATAAAGGAGGGGTCTCTTGCTTGCAAGATGCACTCCCTGCCTCGTTCCTAAGCGCCGTAACCAGTTACAGGTTCGTGGCCGGAGATTCCATCTGACCATAACCAAACCACGCTTTGGGCTGCTCACGGGATGGTGGTGGCTTAGTGGCAGCACTCGATGATCCTGGAGGACTTTTCCAGCCTCAGTTATTCCATGATCAGATTTGGGAATGAATCCCAGCTCCTCGCGCCTTGCTGCGCCTTCCTTTGCCCACCAGCACCCCCCGCCACCACCCCTCACCCCCCCTCCACCCACCACCAACCTCCACCTCCCCGCTGCCACCTCCAGCTCCTAATATTTTAATTGAGTGAATTGACCTGGAGTAGCCCACTGAACTCTGCCCGACCTTTTAAATAACAGGTCAAGGATTTAGCTTTGGCAGCGCTGACCTCCCTCCCTTATCTGCTAATGCTGCTCCTCTCTCAATTAGCTGCCACCCGCCGACCCTCCGGGCCTTGCCGTGGCCTCCTCCATCCCTCAGGAGCTTCCATCCCTCAGGGGTGTCCACCAGAGCTTTCCAGAGCTCTGTTCCTCGTCCTTTTGCTGCTGGGGAGGAAGCCAAGGTGAAGTTGCTGCCAGGGCTCTCTCCAGCCTCACCGGGCGCCTTTTTTATACCTTTTTACAACGTGCCCACCTAAGAGGTGGGATTTTTGGACTCATTGGCTACACCAAGGGTCAACAAGCAAAGTCCCTCCTCAGAAGAGGGAAAAGTGAAAAAACAAGAGAGTTTACAGAGAGTGACTTTGTTTACTGCTTCGATCTCTGAGGAGGTTTCAGGAACGGTTTCCTGGCTTCCCCCGGAGTTTTTTCTGGGTCAGCAGGAGGGGACAGCTGTGGATTCCGCCTGTCCCCGTGAATCAGGGCGGGTCAGCTCTTTGGAGCAGATGGTCCAGGGCCTCCAGAGCTTTGTCCTCATCCTTTTTTCTGCTGGGGAGAAAGCGAAGGTGAAGCTGCTGCCAGGGCTCTGTGGAGCTGCAGCCTCCACGAGCGCAGTGAGGATGTTCCAAGGAGGGTTTTTCTCGTTTCCGTGGAGTTTATGGCTGGTCAGGAGGGGCAGGTGTGGATTCTGCCTGTTCCAATGAGTCACTGCTGGAAAAACTCCTTTTCTGACCCAGAGACGGGGCTCCTGAGAGGAGTTTTAAAGATTTTTATTCCATTTTCAGTCTCATGTGAAGGGTCAGACGGTGCAGATGTTACAATTCACACCAATCACAATCAGAAGCCAAACTATTTCCTAATTACAATCCATTAAAAGTGTTCTTTGGCCTATCAGCTTTTGCCACACCATGCTGCTAACGCCTCAATCATCTAAAAACACCTCACGTGGGTCCTGCTGCAATAAATACATCTTCCACAGTTCTATTTCTCCAAAGTGTCCAGTCCTTTTTGCAAAAACTCATTTCCAGCTCCATTTCTCTCTCAGCCACGTCTGTGCTGTCCCGCGGCCTCTCTCAGTCAGGATATTTTACCTCAGAGTTTGCACTCAGATGCCCAAGAGCGCGTGAGCCTCCTGCCAGGTTTTGGGAATCCTCTGCAAAATCCATTTCCCACATCAGAGGGAGCTCAGCCCTTCGGAGCAGATCCTTCCCGAGGATGATGATGGTGGGAAGTGCTCGCTGGAAGAACCCAGAGGAACCACGCCGAGGGTTATAAAACAGATTGGCTGTTTTATATGTGTATAAAACAGATTTTTTTGGCTTTTTCTTGCACTCGGGGCAGGGGATCCCCCAGGAGGAGCTACAGCAGCCTCTGCACGCCCTGCACACCTCAGCAGGCCTCTCCTGTGTCCAGGTGATGGACACAATACCCAGCTGGACCATTGGTGGCTTTGAGATTCAGACTGGGTGACCTCTGAGGTCCCTTCCAACCACTCCAGGCCTGGTGGCCCATCAGTGGAGGTCGGAGCCCGTTCCTTGGGTATTAAAAAGCACGCAGGCTGTCGGGTGAGATGATCTGGAGATCAGGATACTCTTTGGAACACGTGCTTTATTGGCCGTGGGAAGGCAGCCTGACTGGGGAAGGGTCCAAGGATCCAGTGCAAAGTCCAAGAGGGTCCAAGGGAAGGCACACCAAGAGAGGGAACTCCTTGTTCCATTCCATTTTAACGCTTTCTATCGTCAATATTCTAATGAGCATCAACCAATCACCTCAAGATACAAAACCTACAGAATCTACATACAGCCTATGGGAGCTACAACATTACAATACTACTCTACAGACCAAAACCTGTGAAACCCACCTCATCCCTGATACCTGAGAAGGTCCAACCTTTTATTCATCCTTTTGTCTTGGCAGGGGTGTCACTGACTCACTCACCCCAGCCCTTTTCAGCTGTCTAATCACCTTCTTCCTGTCCATGCTTACAGTTCAAATTTTGCTTTTAATTCTATTCCTCTTGTGGGTTTCATGCTTTTAGAATCTTTTACTATTAAATTATCTCTGCAGGGCCCAGCTCCATCTCCCACCCATCCCAGCTGCTTTGTCCAGCTGAGGTGGCTGCTGCCTTCCCCAGGAGCATTTGTTGAACTTTTCTGGGGATGCCAGGGAGGGGACAAAGATTTGCAAAACCCACAAAACTCTGCCCCTGTAGTCACTGTTTCTCACGTTTGCATTTTTCTTAAACTCTTTCCCAGAGATCGAAGCAGTAAACAAAGTCACTCTGTGTAAACTCTCTTGTTTTTTCACTTTTCCCTCTTCTGAGGAGGGGCTTTGCTTGTTGACCCTTGGTGTGGCCAATGAGTCCCAAAAATCCCACCTCTGAGGTGGGCACGTTGTAAAAAGGTATAAAAAAATAAAGGTATAAAAAGGTGTAAGAAGGTATAAAAAGGTGTAAAAAGGTATAAAAAGGTGTAAAAAGGTATAAAAAAAGGTATAAAAAATAAAGGTATAAAAAGGCGTAAAAAGGTATAAAAAGGTGTAAAAAGGTATAAAAAAAGGTATAAAAAAATAAAGGTATAAAAAGGTGTAAGAAGGTATAAAAAGGTGTAAAAAGGTATAAAAAAGGTATAAAAAATAAAGGTATAAAAAGGTGTAAAAAGGTATAAAAAGGTGTAAAAAGGTATAAAAAAAGTATAAAAAAATAAAGGTATAAAAAGGTGTAAAAAGGTATAAAAAGGTGTAAAAAGGTATAAAAAAAGGTATAAAAAAGGTATAAAAAAAGGTATAAAAAATAAAGGTATAAAAAGGTGTAAGAAGGTATAAAAAGGTGTAAAAATGTATAAAAAAAGGTATAAAAAAGGTATAAAAAAAGGTATAAAAAAGGTATAAAAATAAGTTCTGAGAATAAACCAGCCCTTTTTCAGAGCATCAGTGACTCCGTGTCTCATTGATCGTGTCCCCGCTCCCATTTTATCCAGGACCGGGGGCAGAATTTCCGATTTTCTGCCTTGGGAGAGCAGCCCCTGGGTTACCCAGCCGCTGCTAAATGAGCTCCGCATTCCAGAGTATAAATATCTGCCATTGTAGCGCTGAGGAATGCGAGCGTCTCGGAGTCTAAAATTAAAGAGCCGGGGCTGAGGCAGCTCGGGTTACCAGAAACAAGAGCCCATTGTGCTCCCGATGGGAGCTCGGCCCTGCTGCGGGCAGGGGACTGGGAGCGTTTAGAAAGCGCCGGGGTTAAATGCGAGGGGGCATTAATTAAGCCTTTAATTACAAAATTTGGATACACCTCTGAAAGTTCAACCGCTCCACCAGGAGGGTTCTCTGGGGTTTTGCCCCCTTTTTTTTATCTAGGGGGGTTCTGTCATCCCTGGGGGGATGTGGAAGGTCCCCGAGGTTTGGGGTTTTTCAGGTTCTGGGCTGCCCAGGGTGCAGCTCTGAGCTCACACTCAGGGGCACTCAGCTCTGCAGGGAGCAGGGACATTTTGTGCCCATTTTTTGACCATTTTGTGCCCATTTGGGTCAATTTTGTGACCATTTTGTGCCCATTTTGGGTCAATTTTGTGCCCACTTTGTGCCCATTTTGGGTCAATTTTGTGTCCATTTTGTGTCCATTTTGTGCCCACTTTGTGCCCACTTTGTGCCCATTTTGTGTCCACTTTGTGTCCATTTTGTGACCATTTTGTGTCCACTTTGTGCCCACTTTGTGTCCATTTTGTGTCCACTTTGTGTCCATTTTGTGTCCATTTTGTGACCATTTTGTGTCCATTTTGTGCCCATTTTGTGACCATTTTGTGACCATTTCGTGTCCACTTTGTGCCCATTTCGTGACCATTTCGTGCCCATTTTGTGTCCATTTTATGCCCATTTCAGGTCAATTTTGTGCCCACTTTGTGCCCACTTTGTGCCCATTTTGTGCCCACTTTGTGCCCATTTTGTGACCATTTTGTGTCCATTTCCAGCTATTTCCATTGGTCTGATTTATTAACGTTACATGAAATTACCGAGAGCCGCTGATTGATTTGCAGGATTGGGAGATCTCAGAGCAAGAAACTCCTGGGAGGGACAATCCTGTGGTGGCTGCAGTTGGAGCTTTGGTGTTTTTCAGGCTCTGGGCTGGAGGGAGGAACAAGCAGGGTGGGACCCTGGATGATGAAACCCCAAAACACAAACGGACCAAAACTGATCAAAGTGTGAGACCTCCTGACCAGGGGTTCATTTTGTGTCCATTTTGTGCCCATTTTGTGCCCATTTTGTGTCCTTTTTGTGCCCATTTTGTGCCCATTTTGTGACCATTTTGTGTCCATTTTGGATCAATTTTGTGCCCACTTTGTGATCATTTTATGCCCATTTTGTGACCATTTTGGGTCAATTTTGTGACCATTTTGTGACCATTTTGT
>WQNJ02000487.1:0-30898 GCA_016584745.2 Phylloscopus trochilus trochilus | reverse complement strand
TTCCGGTTCCGCTTCCGGCTCCGATTCCCCACTTCCCATTCCCATTCTCCGGTTTCCGGTTCCAGTTCCAGTTCCGGTTCCAGTTCCAGTTCCGGTTCCAGTTCCCATTTCCCATTTCCCATTCCCCATTCCCCCATTCCCCATTTCCCATTTCCCCATTTTCCGGTCTCGGTTCCAGTTCCAGTTCCGGTTCCGGTCCCAGTTCTGGTTCCAGTTCCCATTCCCATTCCCCGGTTCCGGTTCTGGTTCCGATTTCCCGGTTCCAGTTCCAGTTCCAGTTCCGGTTCCGGTTCCCATTTCCCGGTTCCAGTTCCAGTTCCGGTTCCGGGTTCCGATTCCAATTCCGATTCCCCATTTCCCATTCCCATTCCCCGGTTCCGGTTCCGCCGGTTCCCACTCCCCACCTTACTCCTCCCCGTCCCCTCCGCTGTCTCCGCCCCGTCGTTCCCGTTGTTCCGGTTCCGGTTCCGGTTTCCGGTTCCCGGTCCTCCTGGCGCCGGGCGAAGCGGGCGATGACGTCGTCCAGCCGGGCCAGGGCCAGGCGCCGGTTCCGCCGCAGCCGCTGCGCCAGCTCGGGGTCCGACAGCGCCGGGTCCGTGCCTGGGGCGGGGGGGGGAAACCCCGGAGTCCGAAATTCCAGAACCCCAAAATTCCAGAACCCAAAATTCCAGAACCTGAAATTCCCACTTTTTCCCCCCCATTTTTCCCGCCCCGTTTTTTTACGTTTCCTCCTTTTTCCTGTTTTTCGCCCATTTTTTCTCAATTTTCCGGTTTTTCACCCATTTTCTTCTCATTTTTCATCCATTTTTTTCTCATTTTTCTCCCATTTTTCTCCCATTTTCTTCCATTTCTCCCATTTTTTCCCATGTTTCTCCCATTTTTTCTCATTTTTCCCCATTTTTTCCATTTTTCCCCATTTTTCTCCCATTTTTCCTCATTTTCTCCCCATTTTTTTCTCATTTTTTTCTCATTTTTTCTCATTTTTCTTGCATTTTCTGCCATTTTCTCCCATTTTTTCTCATTTTCCCCCATTTTTTAATCATTTTTCTCCCATTTTTCCTCATTTTCCCATTTTTCCTCCCATTTCCTCCATTTTTCTCTCATTTTTTCCCATTTTTCCACATTTTTTCTCACTTTTCTCTTAGTTTTTCTCATTTCCCCCCATTTTTTCTCATTTTTCTCCATTTTTCTCCGATTTTTCCCATTTTCTCCCATTTTCTTCCATTTCTCCCATTTTTTCTCATTTTTCCCCAATTTTGCTCATTTTTCTCCCATTTTCTCCCATTTTTGCCCATTTTATTCCGTTTTTCTCCCATTTTTTCTCATTTTTTCTCATTTTCTCCTGTTTCTCTCCCATTTTCCCCATTTTTCCTGTTTCTCTCCATTTTTCTCCCATTTTTCCCATTTTCTCTCCATTTTCTCCCATTTTTCCTGTTTTTCACCCATTTTTCTCACATTTTTTCTCATTTTTCTCCCATTTTCCCATTCCCATTTTTTCCCATTTTTCTCCCATTTTTTTCTCCCATTTTTTTCTCATTTTTCTCCCATTTTCTCCCATTTTTCCTCATTTTTTTCTCCCATTTTCCCTTTCATTTTCCCCCATTTTTCCTCATTTTTCTCCCATTTTCTCCCATTTTCCCCTATTTTTTCTCATTTTCTCCCATTTTTCCTTTCATTTTCCCCCCATTTTTTCTCATTTTTTCACCATTTTTTCCCCATTTTTCCCCATTTTTTCCCCATTTCTCCCCCGTTTTTTCTCATTTTTTTTCACTTTTTCCCCATTTGTTAACCCTTTACTCACCAGGCCGATACTCATCCGTCAAATGACTCCCGAAATTATACACCAAATCCAGGTGCCTCCTCTCCTGCAGCCGATTCCCCACCTCCCTGAGCCCCTCCTGGGCCGGGTTCTCCATCGGCCTCCTGCCCAACCCCAACCCGTGCCGGGCCCAGCTCCAGCCGGGCCCAGCTGCTCCCCTTTTTCTCACATTTTTTGTCTTTTTTTTCCCATTTTTCTCCCGTTTTCTCCCATTTTTTCCACTTTTCCCCCATTTTTCTCCCATTTTTCCCATTTTTTCCTCATTTTTCTCCATTTTTCTCCCATTTTTTCCTCATTTTTCCCCATTTTTCTCCCATTTTCTTCCATTTTTTCTCATTTTTACCCATTTTTTCTCCATTTTTCCCCATTTTTTCCCCATTTCTCTCCCATTTTTTCTCCCATTTTTTCTCCCATTTTTTCTCATTTTTTCCCCATTTTCTCCCATTTTCCCTTTCATTTTCCCCCATTTTTCCCCATTTTTCCTCATTTTTCTCCCATTTTCTCCCATTTTCCCCATTTTTTCCTCATTTTTCTCCCATTTCCCCCATTTTTTCCCCATTTTCTCCCATTTTCTCTTTCATTTTCCCCCATTTTTCTCCCCATTTTTCCCCCCATTTTTTCCCATTTTTCCCCCATTTTTTCCCATTTTCCCCCCATTTTTTCTCATTTTTTCTCATTTTTCTCCCATTTTTTCGCCATTTTTTTTCCATTTTTCCCCGTTTTCCCCCCATTTTTTTCCATTTTTAACCCTTCACTCACCAGGCCGATACTCATCCGTCAAATGACTCCCGAAATTCCACACCCAATCCAGGTGCCTCCTCTCCTGCAGCCGATTCCCCACCTCCCTGAGCCCCTCCTGGGCCGGGTTCTCCATCGGCCTCCTCCCCAACCCCAGCCCGGCCCCAGAACCAACCTGGCCAATTTGCTCCTGGGTTTTGCCCATTTTTTCCCTTTTTTCTCTCATTTTTCCCCATTTTTTCCTCATTTTTCCCATTTTTTCCCATTTTTTCCCATTTTCCCCATTTTTTCCTCATTTTTCTCCATTTTTCTCCCATTTTTTCTCATTTTTCTCCCATTTTCCCCATTTTTTCCCATTTTTTCCCATTTTTTCCCATTTTTCTCCCATTTTTCCCATTTTTCTCCCATTTTTCTCCCATTTTTCCCATTTTTTCTCATTTTCTCCCATTTTTCTCCCATTTTCTCCCATTTTCTTCCATTTCTCCCATTTTTTCCCATGTTTCTCCCGTTTTCCCCATTTTTTCCATTTTTTTCCCATTTCTCCCCATTTTTTCTCCCGTTTTCCCCATTTTTTCCATTTTTTTCCCATTTCTCCCCATTTTTTCTCCCGTTTTCTCCCATTTTTCTCACTTTCCCCCATTTTCTCCCCTTTTTTCTCATTTTTCTCCCATTTTTCCCCCATTTTTCCCCATTTTTCCTTTCATTTTCCCCCATTTTTCCCCATTTTTTTGCCATTTTTCCCCATTTTTTCGCCATTTTTTCACCATTTTTCCCCGTTTCCCCCCCGTTTTTTCTCATTTTTAACCCTTTACTCACCAGGCCGATACTCATCCGTCAAATGACTCCCGAAATTATACACCAAATCCAGGTGCCTCCTCTCCTGCAGCCGATTCCCCACCTCCCTGAGCCCCTCCTGGGCCGGGTTCTCCATCGGCCTCCTCCCCAATCCCAGCCCGGCCCCAGAACCAACCTGGCCAATTTGCTCCTGGGTTTCGCCCATTTGTTCTCATTTTTCCTCATTTTTTAATCATTTTTCTCCCATTTTTTCTCATTTTTCCCCATTTTCTCCCATTTTTTCTCATTTTTTCCCATTTTTCACCCATTTTTCTCCCATTTCCCCCATTTTTCCCCATTTTCTCCCATTTTCTCTCATTTTTCCCCCATTTTCTCTCATTTTCTTCCATTTTCTCCCATTTTTTCTCATTTTTTCTCATTTTTCTTCCATTTTCTCCCATTTTTCCTGTTTTTCTCCCCATTTTCTTCCATTTTCTCCCATTTTCCTCCATTTTTTCTTATTTTTTCCCAATTTTTTCTCATTTTTCCTCATTTTTTCGCCATTTTCTTCCCCATTTCTCCCCCGTTTTTTCTCATTTTTCCCCCATTTTTTCACCATTTTTTTCCATTTTTTCCCCATTTTTTCCCATTTCCCCCCCATTTTTTTCTCATTTTTAACCCTTCACTCACCAGGCCGATACTCATCCGTCAAATGACTCCCGAAATTCCACACCCAATCCAGGTGCCTCCTCTCCTGCAGCCGATTCCCCACCTCCCTGAGCCCCTCCTGGGCCGGGTTCTCCATCGGCCTCCTCCCCAATCCCAACCCGTGCCGGGCCCAGCTCCAGCCTGGCTAATTTTCTCCTGGTTTTTGCCCATTTTTCCCTTTTTTCTCTCATTTTTCCTCATTTTTTTCCTCATTTTTCTCCCATTTTCTCCCATTTTTTCCCATTTTCTCCCATTTTTCTCCCATTTTTCCCCATTTTTTCCCCATTTTTCTCCCATTTCCCCATTTTTCCCCATTTTTTCTGTTATTTTTCCTCATTTTTTCCATTTTTTCTCATTTTTCCCCATTTCTCTCTCCATTTTTCCCATTTTTCTCCCATTTTTTCTCATTTTTCCTGTTTTTCACCCGTTTTCTCCCATTTTTCCCCATTTTTTTCCCATTTTTCTCATTTTTTCTCCATTTTTCTCCCATTTTCTCCCATTTTCCTTCCATTTTCCCCATTTTTTTCTCATTTTTTCTGTTTTTCACCCATTTTCTCCCATTTTTCCCCCATTTTCTCCCATTTTTCCCCCATTTTCTCCTGTTTTTCTCCCATTTTTTTCCATTTTCACCCATTTTCTCCCATTTTTCCCCATTTTTTTCCCATTTTCTCCCATTTTCCCTTTCATTTTCCCCCATTTTCTCCCATTTTTTCTCATTTTTCTCCCATTTTCTTCCATTTCTCCCATTTTTTCCCATTTTTCCTCATTTTTCTCCCATTTTCTCCCATTTTCCCCTATTTTTTCTCATTTTCTCCCATTTTTCCTTTCATTTTCCCCCATTTTTCTCCCCATTTTCCCCATTTTTTCCCCATTTCTCCTCCGTTTTTTCTCATTTTTTCGCCATTTTTTTCCATTTTTTTTCCACTTTTCCCCATTTTTAACCCTTCACTCACCAGGCCGATACTCATCCGTCAAATGACTCCCGAAATTCCACACCCAATCCAGGTGCCTCCTCTCCTGCAGCCGATTCCCCACCTCCCTGAGCCCCTCCTGGGCCGGGTTCTCCATCGGCCTCCTCCCCAATCCCAACCCGTGCCAGGCCCAGCTGCTCCTGGGTTTCGCCCATTTTTTCTCACTTTTCTCCCATTTTCTCCCATTTTTTCTCATTTTTTCCCATTTTTTCTCATTTTTCTCCCATTTTTTCTCACTTTTCTCCCCATTTTTTCCCATTTTTCTCCCATTTTTTCTCATTTTTCTCCCATTTTCCTCATTTTTTCTCATTTTTTCTCGTTTTCCCCATTTTTTCTTCCATTTTTCTCCCCATTTTTTCTCCCATTTTTTCTCCCATTTTTTCTCATTTTTCCCCATTTCTCTCCCATTTTCCCCCATTTTCTCCCATTTTTACTGTTTTTTTCCATTTTTTTTTCATTTTTTCTCATTTTCCCCCCATTTTTTTCCATTTTTTCCAATTTTCTCCCATTTTTTTCCATTTTTTCCCCATTTTTTCACCATTTTTTTCCATTTTTCCCCCATTTTTTCCCATTTCTGCCCCGTTTTTTCTCATTTTTAACCCTTTACTCACCAGGCCGATACTCATCCGTCAAATGACTCCCGAAATTATACACCAAATCCAGGTGCCTCCTCTCCTGCAGCCGATTCCCCACCTCCCTGAACGCCTCCTGCGCCGGGTTCTCCATCTGCCTCCTGCCCAACCCCAACCCGTGCCAGGCCCAGCTGCTCCTTGGTTTCTCTCATTTTTTCTCACTTTTCTCCCATTTTCCCCATTTTTCTCCCATTTTCTCCCATTTTTCCTGTTTTTCACCCATTTTTCTCCCATTTTTTCTCATTTTTCTCCCATTTTTTCCCATTTTCTCCCATTTTTCCTCATTTTTTCCTATTTTTCTCCCATTTTTTCTCATTTTTCTCCCATTTTTCCTGTTTTTCTCCCCATTTTCTTCCATTTTCTCCCATTTTTCCTCATTTTCTCTCATTTTTCTCCCATTTTCTTCCATTTTTTCCCATTTTTTCTCATTTTTCTCCCATTTTCCCCTATATTTTCCCATTTTCTCCCATTTTTTCTCATTTCCCCCATTTTCCCCTATTTTCTCCCATTTTCCTCCATTTTTTCTTATTTTTTCCCCATTTTTTCTCATTTTTCCCCATTTTTTCCCCATTTTTCACCATTTTTTTTCCAATTTTTTCCCATTTTTTCCCCATTTTTTCTCATTTTTCTCCCATTTTTTCACCATTTTTTCACCATTTCTGCCTCGTTTTTTCTCATTTTTCCCCATTTTTTCCCCATTTCTTCCCCATTTTTTCCCATTTTTCCCCCATTCCCCCCCATTTTTTAACCCTTCACTCACCAGGCCGATACTCATCCGTCAAATGACTCCCGAAATTCCACACCCAATCCAGGTGCCTCCTCTCCTGCAGCCGATTCCCCACCTCCCTGAGCCCCTCCTGCGCCGGGTTCTCCATCGGCCTCCTCCCCAACCCCAACCCGTGCCAGGCCCAGCTGCTCCCCTTTTTCTCCCATTTTTTGTCTTTTTTTTTCCCATTTCTCTCACATTTTTCCCCATTTTTTCTCCATTTTTTCTCCATTTTTCTCCATTTTTTCCATTTTTCTCCCATTTTTTCTCATTTTCCCCCATTTTTCTCCCATTTTTTCTCATTTTTTTCCCATTTTCACCCATTTATCTCCCATTTTCTCCCATTTTCTCCCATTTTTCCCATTTTCTCCCATTTTTCCTTTCATTTTCCCCCATTTTTCTCCCCATTTTCTCCCATTTTTCCCCCATTTTTTCTCATTTTTTCCCCATTTTTTCCCCATTTTTCTCCATTTTTTCACCATTTTTTTTCCAATTTTTTCCCATTTTTCCCACATTTTTTCTCATTTTTCCTTTCATTTTTTCCCCATTTTTTTCCATTTTTTCCCCATTTCTTCCCCGTTTTTTCTCATTTTTTCCCCATTTTTTCGCCTTTTTTCCCCATTTTTTTTCCATTTTTTTAAATTTAACCCTTCACTCACCAGGCCGATACTCATCCGTCAAATGACTCCCGAAATTCCACACCCAATCCAGGTGCCTCCTCTCCTGCAGCCGATTCCCCACCTCCCTGAGCCCCTCC
The DNA here is from genome assembly GCA_016584745.2 of Phylloscopus trochilus trochilus. Classification (NCBI taxonomy): domain Eukaryota; kingdom Metazoa; phylum Chordata; class Aves; order Passeriformes; family Phylloscopidae; genus Phylloscopus; species Phylloscopus trochilus. The sequence goes on along the minus strand of WQNJ02000487.1, from coordinate 23,733 downwards.
TGGGCCGGGTTCTCCATCGGCCTCCTGCCCAACCCCAACCCGGCCCCAGAACCAACCTGGCCAATTTTCTCCTGGGTTTCGCCCATTTGTTCTCATTTTTCCGCATTTTTTAATCATTTTTCTCCCATTTTTTCTCATTTTTTCCCATTTTTTCTCATTTTTCTCCAATTTCTCCCATTTTCTCCTGTTTTTCTCCCATTTTCTCCCATTTTTTCCCATTTTCTCCCATTTTTCCTTTCATTTTCCCCCATTTTTCTCCCATTTTCTCCCGTTTTTCCCCATTTCTCCCCTATTTTTTCTCCATTTTTTCACCATTTTTTCTCATTTTTTCCCCATTTTTCACCATTTTTTTTCCAATTTTTTCCCATTTTTTCCCCATTTTTTCTCATTTTTCCCCCTTTTTTTTCCATTTTTTCCCCATTATTTTCTCCCATTTTTCCCCATTTTTTCCCCATTTCTCCCCTATTTTTTCTCATTTTTTCCCCATTTTTTCCATTTTTTTTCTCATTTTTCCCCATTTTTTCTCATTTTTACCCATTTTTTCTCCATTTTTCCCCATTTTTTCCTCATTTTTCCTCATTTTTCTCCCATTTTCTCTCATTTTTCCTGTTTTTTACCCATTTTTCTCACATTTTCTCTCATTTTTTTCCCATTTTTCTCCCATTTTTTCCCCATTTTCCTCCCCATTTTCTCCCATTTTTCCTTTCATTTTCCCCATTTTTTCCCCTTTTTTTTCTCCTTTTCTTCTGTTTTTCTCCCATTTTTCTCCCATTTTTTCTCATTTTTCTCCATTTTCTCCCATTTTTCCCCTTGTTTTCTCATTTTTCTCCCATTTTCTCTCAGTTCTCTCCCATTTCTTCACCATTTTTCGCCATTTTTTTCCATTTTTTTTCCATTTTTTCCCCATTTCTCCCCCATTTTTTTTCATTTTCCCCCCATTTTTTTCTCATTTTTAACCCTTTACTCACCAGGCCGATACTCATCCGTCAAATGACTCCCGAAATTCCACACCCAATCCAGGTGCCTCCTCTCCTGCAGCCGATTCCCCACCTCCCTGAGCCCCTCCTGGGCCGGGTTCTCCATCGGCCTCCTGCCCAATCCCAACCCGGCCCCAGAACCAACCTGGCCCAGCTGCTCCCCTTTTTCTCCCATTTTTTGTCTTTTTTTTCCCATTTTTCTCCCATTTTCTCCCATTTTTCCTGGTTTTTTTTCATTTTTTCCCATTTTTTCTCATTTTTCCCATTTTCTCCCATTTTTTCTCATTTTTCACCCATTTTTCTCCCATTTTTTCCCATTTTCTCCCATTTTTCCCATTTTTCTCCCATTTTCTTCCATTTTTTCCCATTTTTTTCCCATTTTTCTCATTTTTCTCCCATTTTCCCCTATATTTTCCCATTTTCTCCCATTTTTTCTCATTTCCCCCATTTTCCCCTATTTTCTCCCATTTTCCTCCATTTTTTCTTATTTTTTCCCCATTTTTCCCCCATTTTTTCTCATTTTTTCCCCATTTTTTCCCCATTTTTCACCATTTTTTTTCCAATTTTTTCCCATTTTTTTGCCATTTTTTTCTCATTTTTTCACCATTTTTTTGCCATTTCTCCCTCATTTTTTCTCATTTTTCCCCCATTTTTTCTCATTTTTTCCCCATTTTTTCTCATTTTTCCCCCATTTTTTTTCCACTTTTCCCCATTTTTAACCCTTCACTCACCAGGCCGATACTCATCCGTCAAATGACTCCCGAAATTCCACACCCAATCCAGGTGCCTCCTCTCCTGCAGCCGATTCCCCACCTCCCTGAGCCCCTCCTGCGCCGGGTTCTCCATCGGCCTCCTCCCCAACCCCAGCCCGTGCCGGGCCCAGCTCCCACCTGGCCCAGCTGCTCCTGGGTTTCTCTCATTTTTTCTCACTTTTCTCCCATTTTTCCCCATTTTTTCCTCATTTTTCCTCATTTTTCTCCCATTTTCTCTCATTTTTCCTGTTTTTTACCCATTTTTCTCACATTTTCTCTCATTTTTTTCCCATTTTTCTCCCATTTTTTCCCCATTTTCCTCCCCATTTTCTCCCATTTTTCCTTTCATTTTCCCCATTGTTTCCTCATTTTTTTCTAATTTTTTCTGTTTTTCTCCCATTTTCTCTCATTTTTCCCCATTTTCTCCCATTTTTTCCCATTTTTCTCCCATTTTTTCTCATTTTTCTCCCATTTTTCCCCATTTTTTCTCATTTTCCCCCATTTTCTCCCATTTTTTCCACTTTTCCCCCATTTTCTCTCATTTTCTTCCATTTTCTCCCATTTTTTCTCATTTTTCTCCATTTTTCTCCATTTTTCTCCCATTTTTTCCCATTTTTCTCCCATTTTTTCTCATTTTTCCCATTTTTCCCCCATTTTTCTCCCATTTTTTCTCCCATTTTTTCTCCCATTTTTTCTCATTTTTTCCCCATTTTCCTCCCCATTTTCTCCCATTTTCCCTTTCATTTTCCCCCATTTTTCCCCATTTTTCCTCATTTTTCTCCCATTTTCTCCCATTTTTCCCCATTTTTTCCTCATTTTTCTCCCATTTCCCCCATTTTTTCCCCATTTTCTCCCATTTTCTCTTTCATTTTCCCCCATTTTTCTCCCCATTTTTCCCCCCATTTTTTCCCATTTTTCTCCCATTTTTTCCCATTTTTTCCCCATTTCTCCCCTATTTTTTCTCATTTTTTCCCCATTTTTTCCCCATTTTTCTCCATTTTTTCACCATTTTTTTTCCAATTTTTTCCCATTTTTTCCCCATTTTTTCTCATTTTTCTCCCATTTTTTCGCCATTTTTTTGCCATTTTTTCCCATTTCTGCCCCGTTTTTTCTCATTTTTAACCCTTCACTCACCAGGCCGATACTCATCCGTCAAATGACTCCCGAAATTCCACACCCAATCCAGGTGCCTCCTCTCCTGCAGCCGATTCCCCACCTCCCTGAGCCCCTCCTGGGCCGGGTTCTCCATCGGCCTCCTCCCCAACCCGTGCCAGGCCCAGCTCCCACCTGGCCCAGCTGCTCCTCAGTTTTTTTCCCATTTTTTCTCACTTTTCTCCCATTTTTTCTCATTTTTTCCCATTTTTTCTCATTTTTCTCTCATTTTTTCTCATTTTTCTCCCATTTTTCCCATTTTCTCCCATTTTTTCCCGTTTTTCTCCCATTTTCTCCCATTTTTCCTGGTTTTTTCCTTTTTTTTCCCATTTTTTCTCATTTCTCTCCCATTTTCTCCCATCTTCTCCTGTTTTTCTTCCATTTTCCCCATTTTCTCCCATTTTTCCCCATTTTTTCCTCATTTTTCTCCCATTTTTTCCCATTTTCTCCCATTTTTTACCATTTTCTCCCATTTTTTACCATTTTCTCCTGGTTTTCTCCCATTTTTCCCCATTTTTTCTCATTTTTTCCCATTTTTTCTCATTTTTCTCCCATTTTCCCATTTTTTCTCATTTTCTCCCATTTTTCCCATTTTTCTCCCATTTTTCTCCCATTTTTTCGCCGTTTTTTCCCATTTTCCCATTTTCTCCCATTTTTTTCCCATTTTTTCCTATTTTTCTCCTATTTTTCCTGTTTTTTCCATTTTTCCCCATTTTTACTCATTTTTTCTCATTTTTTCCCTATTTTTTTCCATTTTTTCTCATTTTTCCCCCATTTTCTACCATTTCTCTCCCATTTTTTCTCATTTTTTCCCCATTTTTTCCCCATTTTTTCTCCATTTTTTCTCCATTTTTTCTCCAATTTTGCCCCATTTTTCCCATTTTTTTCTCATTTTTCTTCCATTTTTTTGCCATTTTTTGCCATTTCTCCCCCGTTTTTTCTCATTTTTCCCCCATTTTTTCTCATTTTTCCCCCATTTTTTCTCATTTTTTCCCCATTTTTTCCCCATTTTTTCCCATTTTTCCCCCATTCCCCCCCATTTTTTAACCCTTTACTCACCAGGCCGATACTCATCCGTCAAATGACTCCCGAAATTCCACACCCAATCCAGGTGCCTCCTCTCCTGCAGCCGATTCCCCACCTCCCTGAGCCCCTCCTGGGCCGGGTTCTCCATCGGCCTCCTCCCCAACCCCAACCCGGCCCCAGAACCAACCTGGCCAATTTGCTCCTGGGTTTCGCCCATTTGTTCTCATTTTTCCTCTTTTTTTAATCATTTTTCTCCCATTTTTTCTCATTTTTCCCCATTTTTTCCCATTTTTTTCCTATTTTTTCCCATTTTCTACCATTTTTCCCATTTCTCTCCCATTTTCTCCCATTTTTTCTCATTTTTTCCATTTTCTCCCATTTTTTCCCATGTTTCTCCCATTTTTTCCCATTTTCCCCATTTTTTCTCATTTTTCCCCCATTTTCCCCCATATTTTCTCATTTTTTCTGTTTTTCTCCCATTTTCTCCCATCTTCTCCTGTTTTTCTCCCCATTTTTCCCATTTTTCCCCATTTTTTCTCCCATTTTCTCCCATTTTTCCTTTCATTTTCCCCCATTTTTCTCCCCATTTTCTCCCATTTTTTCTCCCATTTTTTCCCATTTTTTCCCCATTTCTCCCCTATTTTTTCGCCACTTTTTTCTCATTTTTTCCCCATTTTTTCCCCATTTTTTTCTCATTTTTTCCCCATTTTTTCCCCATTTTTCTCCATTTTTTCACCATTTTTTTTCCAATTTTTTCCCATTTTTTCCCCATTTTTTCTCATTTTTCCCCCATTTTTTCACCATTTTTTTCCATTTTTTCCCCGTTTTTCCCCATTTCTCCCCCGTTTTTCCCCATTTTTTAACTCTTTACTCACCAGGCCGATACTCATCCGTCAAATGACTCCCGAAATTATACACCAAATCCAGGTGCCTCCTCTCCTGCAGCCGATTCCCCACCTCCCTGAACGCTTCCTGGGCCATGTTCTCCATCTGCCTCCTCCCCAATCCCAACCCGTGCCTGGCGCTGGCCGCCCGGATCTCCCTCAGGATGTCGGAATAATCGGGAAAGGCGTCGGGGCGGTTGATGAAGCGCTCGATGCCGCGGTTGACCTCGGGGTAGCGCGTGCCGCGGAACCGGATCCGCTGCTCCAGCACGCGCCCGGTCAGGACGCTGCAGCGCTTCAGCTGGCACAGCCGGCGGAAGATTCGCATCATCCGCCGTTTCAGGCGGTTCTCTTGGAGGTACGGAGAGTCGGCGCTGTCCAGCTCGGCCAGGTCCAGCTCGCGCTCCTGGGATTGATAATCAATAGTCAATAGTCAGTAATCAGTAATCAATAGTAATCGGTAATCAATAACGGTGTCCAGCTCGGCCAGGTCCAGCTCGCGCTCCTGGGGGAGGGAATCAATAATTGGTAATCAACAGTCAGTAATCAATAGTTGGTAATCAATAGTCGGTAATCAATAATCGGTAATCGGTAATCAATAACGGTGTCCAGCTCGGCCAGGTCCAGCTCGCGCTCCTGGGATCGATAAGCGATAATCGATAATCAATAATCGATAATCAATAATCGGTAATCGGTAATCAATAACGGTGTCCAGCTCGGCCAGGTCCAGCTCGCGCTCCTGGGATTGATAAGCGATAATCAGTAATCGGTAATCGGTAATCAATAGTCAGTAATCGGTAATTGGTAATCGGTAATCAATAGTTGGTAATCAGTAATGGTAATCAATAACGGTGTCCAGCTCGGCCAGGTCCAGCTCGCACTCCTGGGGGGATCAGTAATCGGTAATCAATAATTGGTAATCGGTAATCTGTAATCAATAATCAATAACAATAAACTATGATGTCCAGCTCGGCCAGGTCCAGCTTGCACTCCTGGGATAATGGGGATCAATAATTGATAGTCAGTAATCAATAATCAATAGTCGGTAATTGGTAATCTGTAATCAATAGTCAGTAATCAATAATCGGTAATTGGTAATCGCTAATCGGTAATCAATAACGGTGTCCAGCTCCGCCAGGTCCAGCTCGCGCTCCTGGGATCGATAATCAGTAATCAGTAATCAATAACCGGTAATCAGCAATCAGTAACCAATAACCAGTAATCAATAATCGATAATTGGTAATCAATATTCAATAATCAGTAATCAATAACGGCGGCCAGCTCGGCCAGCTCCAGCTCGCGCTCCTGGCAGGGCCCGGATCCCAATTAACGCCGGCCTAATTAACCCCGGATTTTAATTAACCCTGGCCTAATTAACCCCGAAGACCCCAGATCTCAATTAACCCTGGCCTAATTAACCCCGGATTTTAATTAACCCCAACCTAATTAACCCCAAGAACTCCAGATCCTAATTAACCTCAGCTTAATTAACCCCCTGTCCCACCTGCAGGTGGCTCCAGGTGCCGGATCCCAATCACCCCCCGCCCTAACCAACCCGGATTTTAATGAACCCCAACCTAATTAACCCCGGATTTTAATTAACCCCGGCCTAATTAACCCCAAAGACCCCAGATCTCAATTAACCCCAGCCTAATTAACCCCAGATCCTAATTAACCCTGGGTTAATTAACCCCCTGTCTCACCTACAGCCGGCTCCAGGTGCAGGCGCTCCAGGTGCCGGATCCCAATTAACCCCAGCCTAATTAACCCCAAAGACCCCGGATCCTAATTAACCCCGGCCTAATTAACCCCGAGGACCCCAGATTTTAATTAACCCCGGCCTAATTAACTCCAAAGACCCCAGATCCTAATTAACCTCGGCTTAATTAACCCCCTGTCTCACCTGCAGCCGGCGGATCTCGGCGCAGGCGCTCCAGGTGCCGGACCTCAATTAACCCCGGCCTAATTAACCCCAAAACCCCCGGATCCTAATTAACCCCGGCCTAATTAACCCCGAGGACCCTGAATTTTAATTAACCCCGATCTAATTAACCCCAAAGACCCCAGATCCTAATTAACCCTGGGTTAATTAACCCTGTCCCACCTGCAGCCCGCGGATCTCAGCGCAGGCGCTCCAGGTGCCGGATCCCAATTAACCCCAGCCTAATTAACCCCAAAGACCCCGGATCCTAATTAACCTCGGCTTAATTAACCCCAAAGACCCTGAATTTTAATTAACCCCAGCCTAATTAATCCCAAAGACCCCAGATCCTAATTAACCTCGGCTTAATTAACCCTGTGTCTCACCTACAGCCGGCTCCAGGTGCCGGATCCCAATCACCCCCCGCCCTAACCAACCCGGATTTTAACGAACCCCGGGCTAATTAACCCCGGATTTTAATTAACCCCAACCTAATTAACCCCAAAGATCCCAGATCCCAATTAACCCCAGCCTAATTAACCCCAGATCCTAATTAACCCCGGGCTAATTAACCCCGTCTCACCTGCAGGCGCCGTAGACGCGCAGCAGGCGCTCCAGGTGCCGGATCCCAATTACACATAACTAACCCCAAAGACCCCGGATTTTAATTAACCCCGGCCTAATTAACCCCAGATCCCAATTAACCCCAACCTAATTAACCCCAAAGACCCCAGATCCTAATTAACCCCGGCTTAATTAATTAACCCCGTGTCTCACCTGCAGGCGGCTCCAGGTGCCGGATCCCAATCACCCCCCACCCTAACCAACCCGGATTTTAATGAACCCCGGGCTAATTAACCCCGGATTTTAATTAACCCCAGCCTAATTAACCCCAAAGATCCCAGATCTCAATTAACCCCAGCCTAATTAACCCCAGATTTTAATTAACCCCAGGTTAATTAACCCCCTGTCTCACCTACAGCCGGCTCCAGGTGCAGGCGCTCCAGGTGCCGGATCCCAATTAACCCCGGCCTAATTAACCCCAAAGACCCCGGATCCTAATTAATCCTGGCCTAATTAACCCCAAAGACCCTGAATTTTAATTAACCCCAACCTAATTAACCCCAAAGACCCCAGATCCCAATTAACCCCGGGTTAATTAACCCCCTGTCTCACCTGCAGGCGGCTCCAGGTGCAGGCGCTCCAGGTGCCGGATCCCAATTAACCCCGGCGTAACTAACCCCAAAGACCCCGGATCCTAATTAATCCCGGCCTAATTAACCCCGGATTTTAATTAACCCCAACCTAATTAACCCCAAAGACCCCAGATCCTAATTAACCTCGGCTTAATTAACCCCGTGTCTCACCTGCAGATGGCTCCAGGTGCAGGCGCTCCAGGTGCCGGATCCCAATTAACCCCCAGCCTAACTAACCCCAAAGACCCCAGATTTTAATTAACCCTGGCCTAATTAACCCCGGATCCTAATTAACCCCAATCTAATTAACCCCAAAGACCCCAGATCCTAATTAACCTCGGCTTAATTAACCCCCTGTCTCACCTGCAGGCGCTCCAGGTGCCGGATCCCAATCACCCCCCACCCTAACCAACCCAGGATTTTAACGAACCCCAACCTAATTAACCCCGGATTTTAATTAACCCCAACCTAATTAACCCCAAAGATCCCAGATCCCAATTAACCCCAGCCTAATTAACACCAGATCCTAATTAACCCCAGGTTAATTAACCCCCTGTCCCACCTACAGCCGGCTCCAGGTGCAGGCGCTCCAGGTGCCGGATCCCAATTACACATAACTAACCAAAGACCCCAGATTTTAATTAACCCTGGTCTAATTAACCCCTTACCCTAATTAACCCCGGCCTAATTAACCCCAGATTTTAATTAACCCTGGGTTAATTAACCCCATGTCCCACCTGCAGGTGGCTCCAGGTGCAGGCGCTCCAGGTGCCAGATCCCAATCACCCCCCTCATAACTAACCTCGGATTTCAATTAACCCCGACCTAATTAACGCCAGATTTTAATTAACCCCGTGCTAATTAACCATATCTCACCTGCAGGCGGCGGATCTCGGCGGCGTAGACGCTCAGCAGGTGCTCCAGGTGCCGGATCCCAATCACCCCCCGCCCTATCTAACCCGGATTTTAATGAACCCCGACCTAATTAACGCCAGATTTTAATTAACGCCGTGCTAATTAACCATATCCCACCTGCAGGCGGCGGATCTCGGCGGCGTAGACGCGCAGCAGGTGCTCCAGGTGCCGGATCCCAATTAACCCCCCACCCTAACCAACCCAGATTTTAATGAACCCTGGGCTAATTAACCCCTTACCCTAATTAACCCCGTGTTAATTAGCGCTCTCTCACCTGCAGGCGGCGGATCTCGGCGGCGTAGACGCGCAGCAGGTGCTCCAGGTGCCGGATTTGCCGCCGGGAGCCGCGGGCGGGGCTGGGCGGGGACGGGGCCGGGGCCGGGGGCTCCCCAAACTGGGGATACTGGGAGGGGTCACCGGGATACTGGGAGGGGTCACTGGGATACTGGGAGGGGTCACCGGGATACTGGGAGGGGTCACTGGGATACTGGGAGGGGTCACTGGGATACTGGGAGGGGTTACTGGGATACTGGGATGGAGCCTTGGGATACTGGGAAGGGGCTCCCTCAAACTGGGAGGGGGCGCCCTCAAACTGGGAGGGGTTACTGGGATACTGGGAGGGGTTACTGGGATACTGGGAAGAACTGGTAGGACACTGGGATGACCCCTGGCCATACTGGGATGACCCCTGGCCATACTGGGATGACCCCTGGCCATACTGGGATGACCTTTGACCATACTGGGATGACCCTTGGCCATACTGGGATGACCCCTCAGGATACTGGGATGACCCCTGCTCATACTGGGATGACCCTTGGCCATACTGGGATGACCTTTGACCATACTGGGATGACCCCTCAGGATACTGGGATGACCCCTCCTCATACTGGGACGACCCTTGGCCATACTGGGACGACCCCTGGCCATACTGGGATGACCCCTGGGATGACCCCTCCTCATACTGGGATGACCTTTGGCCATACTGGGACGCCCCTTTCTCATACTGGGACGCCCCCTTCTCATACTGGGACGCCCCCTGCCCATACTGGTCTGACCCCTGCCCATACTGGTCTGACCCCTGCCCATACTGGGACCCCCCCTGCCCCCCATACTGGTCCAAACTGGGCGAGCACTGGGACCTCTCCCCTCTCCTCCTCTCCTCCTGCCTTCCATACTGGTTCCCTCCTCGACCATACTGGTTTCCTCCCTGGGGATACTGGGACGATCCCAGCGGATACTGGGAGGCTCCCGGCGCATACTGGTCCGAACTGGGAGCGCACTGGTCCGAACTGGGAGCCGCTCTCTGCAGGGGGAGGCGCCTGCGCAGTGCGCGCGCCTTCAGCTGCGTGCACAGCTCGTTGATGTACACGTACACCTTCCGCGGTCCTCCCGGCCGCCGGGGGGCGCTCTCACCGCCGCCGTTAGCCCCGCCCCCTCCGCCGCGCAGGCGCTTTAGCAGCCGGCTCAGGATGTTGCGGAACTCGGCCGAGGCCCGGAAGTCGGGCCGGGCCCGCAGGTGACGTTGGCGGAGGAACGGCAGCACCTCGGGGTGCTCGCGGGTCAGCGGCGCGCACAGGGACAGGAACTGCGGGGGGGGAGGGGAGAGAGGGGAGGGGTTACACCTGAGTACACCTGGATACACCTGGATACACCTGGGGTACACCTGGCAGCACCTGGATAGACTTGGGATACACCTGAGTACACCTGGATACACCTGGGATACACCTGGGGTGCACCCGGGGGCACCTGAGCACATCAGGGATACACCTGGGGGCACCTGGGATACACCTGAGTACACCTGGGGGCAGCTGGGGTATACCTGGATACACCTGAGTACACCTGGGATACACCTGGGATATACCTGGGATACACCTGGATACACCTGGATACACCTGGGATACACCTGGGATATACCTGGATACACCTGGATACACCTGGGGGCACCTGAGCACACCTGGGGGCAGCTGGGATACACCTGGGAATACCTGGATACACCTGGGGTACACCTGGGGGCAGCTGGGGGCAGCTGGGATAGACCTGAGTACACCTGAGATACACCTGGGGTACACCTGGATACACCTGAATACACCTGTGATACACCTGGGGGCACCTGGGATAGACCTGGGGGCAGCTGGGATAGACCTGGGAATACCTGGATACACCTGGGGGCACCTGGGGGCACCTGGGGGTGCTCGCGGGTCAGCGGCGCGCACAGAGACAGGAACTGCGGGGGGAGGGGAGAGAGGGTTACACCTGGGGGTACCTGGGTGCACCTGGATAGACTTGGGGTACACCTGGGGGCACCTGGATACACCTGAGTGCACCTGGATATACCTGGGGCGCACCTGGGGGCAGCTGGGGGCACCTGGGATACACCTGGGAGCACCTGAGTATACCTGAGATACACCTGAGTACACCTGGGGGCACCTGGGATAGACCTGAGTACACCTGGACACACCCGAGTACACCTGGATATACCTGGGATACACCTGGGGTACACCTGGGGGCAGCTGGGATAGACCTGGGGTACACCTGGATACACCTGGAGTACACCTGGGGGCAGCTGGGGTGCACCTGGATACACCTGAGTACACCTGGGATATATCTGGGGGCAGCTGGGGTACACCTGGGAGCACCTGAGCACATCAGGGATACACCTAGGGGCACCTGGATACACCTGGGCACATCTGGGGACAGCTGGGGTACACCTGAGTTACACCTGGATACATCTGGGGTACACCTGGGTAGACCTGGATACTCCTGGGGGCACCTGAGTACACCTGGGGGCAGCTGGCATAGATCTGGGGGCACCTGGATACACCTGGGATAGACCTGGGCACACCTGGACACAGCTGAACACACCTGGGGCACACCTGGGGCCACAAGGGCCACACCTGGGCTCACCTGGGGCTCACCTGGGGGCACTGGGGACACACCTGTGCACACCTGGGCCACACCCACACACACCTGAGCCACACCCAGGGCACACCTGGGCTCACCTGGGGGAATTGGGGACACACCCAGGGCACACCTGGGGACACGTGGGCACACCTGGGGGAATTGGGGACACACCCAGGGCACACCTGAGCACACCTGAGCCACACCCACACACCTGAGCACACCTGGGCCACACCTGGGGGGCACAGGGGACACACCCGGGGCACACCTGGGCCACACCCACACACACCCTGAGCCACACCTGAGCACACCTGGGCACACCTGGGGGCACTGGGGACACACCTGGGCACACCTGAGCACACCTGAGCCACACCCAGGGCACACCCAAGCCACACCTGGGGGCATTGGGGACACACTCTGACACACCTGGACACACCTGAGCCACACCCGGGCACACCTGGACACACCTGGGGGCACTGGGGACACACCTGAGCCACACCTGAGCACACCTGGGCTCACCTGGGGGAATTGGAGACACACCTGAGCACACCCAGGGCACACCTGAGCCACACCTAGGGGCATTGAGGACACACCTGGGGGCATTGGGGACACACCTGGGCACACCTGAGACCACTTCGGGCACACCTGGGGGGCACAGGGGACACACCCAGGACACACCTGAGCCACACCCAGGGCACACCTGAGCACACCTGAGCACACCTGGGGTCACCTGAGCCGCACCTGGGGGCATTGGGGACACACTCTGACACACCTGAGCACACCTGGGCTCACCTGGGGGAATTGGGGACACATCCAGGGCACACCTGGGCCACACCCACACACACCTGAGCCACACCTAGGGCACACCTGGGGCACACCTGCGGGCATTGGGGACACACCCGGGGCGCACCTGGGCCACACTTGGGCCACGCCCACACACACCTGGGCTCACCTGGTCACCTGAGCCACACCTGAGCACACCTGGGGGCATTGGGGACACACCCACCTGAGCCACACCCAGGGCACACACTGACACACCTGAGCACACCTGAGCCACACCCACACACACCTGAGCACACCTGAGCCACACCTGAGGGCACAGCCAGGGCACACCTGGGCACACCTGAGATGACTTTGGGCACACCTGAGGGCACTGGGGACACACCTGGGCACACCTGAGCCACACTTGGGCCACACCCACACCCACTTGAGCCACACCTGGGGGAATTGGGGACACACCTGAGCCACACCCAGGGCACACCCTGACACACCCACGCTCACCTGAGCCACACCCCAACACACCTGAGGGCACTGGGGACACACCTGAGCCACACCTGGGCCACACCCCCACACACACCTGAGCCACACCTGGGGTCACCTGAGTCACACCTGGGGGCACTGGGGACACACCTGAGCCACACCTGAGGGCACTGGGGACACACCCAGGGCACACCTGGATACACCTGGATACACCTGGGCACACCTGAGCACACCTGAGCCACACCTGAGGGCACTGGGGACACACCTGAGCACACCTGAGTCACACCTGGGGGCATTGGGGACACACCCTGGGCAGACCTGGGCCACACCCACACCCACCTGAGCCACACCCAGGGCACACCTGAGCACACCTGGGGGCACTGAGGACACACCCTGACACTCCTGGGTGCACCCTGGGCCACACTTGGGCCACACCCATCCACACCTGAGCCACACCTGAGCACACCTGGAGGCATTGGGGTCACACCCACACACCTGAGCACACCCAGGGAGCACCTGAGCACACCTGGGCACACCTGGGGGCATTGGGGACACACCCAACGCACTCCTGAGCCACACCTGGGCCACACCCACACCAGCCTCAGCACACCTGAGCACACCTGAGCACACCTGGGGGCATTGGGGACACACCTGAGCCACACCCAGGGCTCACCTGAGCACACCTGGGGGGCACAGGGGACACACCCAGGGCACACCTGAGCACACCTGGGGGGCACAGGGGACACACCCAGGGCTCACCTGAGCCACACCTGGAGGCACTGGGGACACACCTGAGCACACCTGGGCTCACCCAAGTCACACCTGGGGGCACAGGGGACACACCCAGGGCACACCTGGGCCACACTTGGGCCACACCCACACACACCTGAGACAACACCCAGGGGCACACCTGGGCACACCTGAGCCACACCTGGGGGCACTGGGGACACACCTGGGCCACACCCACACACACCTGAGCCACACTTGGGCACACCTGAGCCACACCTGGGGGCATTGGGGACACACCCACACACACCTGAGACAACACCCAGGGCACACCTGGGCCACACCTGGGCTCACCTGGACACACCTGGGGGCACTGGGGGCACACCCTGACACTCCTGGACACACTGGGGACACACCCAGGGCACACCTGGGCCACACTTGGGCCATGCCCACACACACCTGAGCACACCTGGGCACACCTGGGGGCACTGGGGACACACCTGGGCACACCTGGGCACACCTGAGACCACTTCGGGCACACCTGGGGGGCACAGGGGACACACCCAGGGCACACCTGGGCCACACCCACCCACACCTGAGCACACCTGAGCCACACCCTGACACACCTGAGCACACCTGGGCCACACCCACACACACCCTGAGCCACACCCAGGGAACACCTGAGCCACACCTGGGGGAATTGGGGACACACCTGAGCCACACCTGAGCCACACCTGGGCCACAACCACACACACCTGAGCCACACCTGGGCCACAACCACACACACCTGAGCCACACCCAGGGCACACCTGGGCACACCTGAGCCACACTTGGACACACCTGAGCACACCTGGGGGCATTGGGGACACACCTGAACACACCTGGGCACACCTGAGATGACTTTGGGCACACCCACACACACCTGGGCTCACCTGGTCACACCTGAGCCACACCTGGGCCACACTTAGGCCGCACCCACACACACCTGAGCCACACCTGAGCACACCTGGGCTCACCTGGGCACACCCAGGGCACACCTGAGGGGCATTGTGGACACACTGACACACCTGAGCCACACCTGGGGGCACTGGGGACACACCCAGGGCACACCTGGGCCACACCCACACCCACCTGAGCACACCAGGGCCACACTTGGGCCGCACCCACCCACACCTGAGCCACACCCAGGGCACACCTGAGGGGCATTGAGGACACACTCTGACACACCTGAGCACACCTGGGCCACACTTGGGCCACACCCACACACACCTGAGCACACCTGGGGTCACCTGAGCCACACCTGGGCTCACCTGGGGTCACCTGAGCCACACCCAGGGCACACCCTGACACACCCAGGCACACCTGAGCCACACCCACACACACCTGAGGGCATTGGGGACACACCCAGGCTCACCTGGGCCACACCTGGGCCATGCCCACACACACCTGAGCCACACCCAGGGCACACCTGGGCTCACCTGGGCACACCTGGGGGCATTGGGGACACACCTGGGACAACACCCAGGGCACACCTGAGGGGCACTGGGAACACACCTGAGCCACATCTGAGCACACCTGGGCTCACCTGGGCTCACCTGGGGGCATTGGGGACACACCTGAGCCACACCTGGGCCACACCCACACACACCCTGAGCCACACCTGAGCCACACCCAGGGCACACCTGAGCACACCTGGGCTCACCCAAGTCACACGTGGGGGCACTGGGGACACACCCAGGACATACCTGGGCACACCTGAGCCATACCTGGGCCACACTCACACACACCTGAGCCATAGCCAGGGCTCACCTGAGCACACCTGAGCCACACCTGGGGGCATTGGGGACACACCTGAGCACACTTGAGCACACCTGGGCCACACCCACACACACCTCAGCACACCTGAGCCACACCTGTCACCCCTCCCCCCCCCCTCACCTCCTGGAAGAGCCGCTCGTTCTCCTCGCGGAAGGCGCCGCCCCTCCCCCCCCCCGGCCCCATTCTGGGGGGGTTGTGGGGGGAGGGGGAGGGGGAGGGGGAGGGGCTCCCCTGGCGGGGGTGGGGGAGGGGCGGGCGGGGTGGGGGAGGGGCCGCGCTCCTCCTCGTCGTCCAGGACGATGATTGGCTGGGGGGGAGGGGCGGCCATGGGGGGGGGAGGGGCGTGGTCACCTGGATGAGAGAGAGGAGGGGGGAGGGGTCACCGGAATTTCCCGCCAAATTCGCGCCGAATTTCCCGCCCAAAATCGCCCCGCCCCCCTCCCCCTTTGGCCGCCACTTCCGCCTTCCCCTCCCCCCACCGCGCCCCGCTCTTTCAGGCCCCCAAAAATCCCTAAAAATTCCCCAAAATTCCCCAAAAATTCCCAAAATTCCCCTCCCCCAACCCCCCCTCCCCTCCGGCGCCCCTCCCCCACCCCCCAAATTGCCCCAAATTCCCCCGAATTCGCCCCAAAATCCCCCTCCCCCCCCCAACTCCCCTCACGGCGTTGGCTCCGCCCCCTCCCGCGCCGGCCACGCCCCCCTTTGGCCACGCCCTCTCCGCTCAGGCCACGCCCCCTTTCGGCGCTCACCGGGGCCCGCGCGGCTCCTCCGGCGCCGCCGCCGCCACCGAGCGGCCGAAGCCGCGTAAAGCGCAAGACCGGAAGTGTCGCTCCGCGCCGGCCCGGCCGAGCGGGCGCCGCCATGACACCGTACAAAGGAAAGGGGCGGGGTTAACCCCGCCGACCAATAGGAGGCCGCCGCTTCATCCGGGGCTCGGCGCCGCCGAGCCGGGCGCCGCCATCTTAACGTGAGGCACGCCCCGAGACCCCGCCCATTTAACCCTCACGCCCCCGTGTGAGTTTTGGGGAGGTTTTCCGCCGTTCCCGGTGTCGCTCGAGGCGGGGAAGCGGCAGAGCCGGTGCCGCGCCATCGCGGGGTGAAGCGGGAAGGCGGCGCCGCGCAGGCGCGGAAGAGGAGGACAAGATGGCGGCGGTACGGAAGCCGCGAGGCGCCCCGCCCCGTACGGCGAACGCGCGGCAAGATGGCGGCCGCCACGCCGCCGTGCGAGGAAGAGCCAATCAGCGCGCGGCATTCCGCTCCGTACGGGGCGGCAAGGCGCCGCCATGGCGGTTAAAGACACGTGACACCGGCGGCCAATCAGATTCGTGGAAAGGCGAATCTTTATTGGTTGTTGCGTTAAAAAGGCGGGAATGAGTTGAGGGGTGGAATGCGTCACTTCCGGTTGGCCTGGGCGGTGCCGATCATGCACTCGTTGACCTGAGGGGGGGGGAGGGGCGGGCTGGGAACAGCCGGGACCCCCCAAAAAAAACCCAAAAACCCCGCGGGACCCCCCAAAAAAACCCCAAAAATCCTCCGGGACCCCCCCAAAAAACCCCAAAAATCCCCCGGGACCCCCCCAAAAAATCCCCAAAAATCTTCTGGGACCCCAAAAGTTCCCCAAATTTTGCCGGGACCCCCCCAAAATCCCTTAAATTTCCCCCAAAATTCTCCCAAATTCCACCCAAAATCCCCCCTGGGGATCCCAAAATCCCCAAATTTCCTGAGGGAGCCTCCAAAATTCCCTCCAAAATCCACTTGAGGACCCCAAACTCCCCCTAAAATCCCCCAAACTCCCCCCAAACTCCCCCAAAATCTCCCAAACTCCCCCCTAAAATCCCCCAAAATCCCCCCAAATTCCCTTGGGGACCCAAAATTTCCGCCCTGGGGACCCCAAAAACTCCCTGAGGACCCCAAAATCCCCCAGGACTCCCCAAACTCCCCCCCAAATTCCCCTGGGGACCCCAAAAAATCCCCCCAGGGACCCCAAAATTCCCCAAACTCCCCCAAATCCCCCCCAAAATTCCCCCCAAAATCCCCTAAAATCCCCCAAAAATCCCAAACTCCCCAAAATCCCCCAAAATTTCCCAAAATTCCCCCCAAATTACCCCCAATTTCCCCCAAACTCCCCAAAAATCCCCAAAATCCCCTCAAATCCCCCCCAAATCCCCCAAACTCCTACCAAAAATCCCCAAATTCCCCCAAAATCCCCAAAAATCCCCCCAAAATCCCCAAAATTCCCCCAAAATCCCCAAAAATTCCCCAAACTCCCCCAAAATCCCCCAAATTCCCCCCTAATTCCCCACAAAACCCTCCCAAAACTCCCCAAAATCCCCCCAATTTCCCCCAAAATCCCCCCAAAAATTCCCCAAAAAATCCCCCAAACACCCCAAAAATTCCCCAAAATCCCTCAAAATTCCCCCCCAAATCCCCCAGATTTTCCCAAAAATCCCCAAATCCCCCCAAACTCCGCCAAACTCCCCCAAACTTCCCCCAAATTTCCCCCCAAAAAATCCCCAAACTCCCCCCTAAAATCCCAAAATCCCCCAAATCCCCCAAAAATCCCTAAAATCCCAATTTCCCCCCCAAATCTCCCCCAAAATCCCCCCAAACTCCCCGAAATTCCCCAAAAATCCCCAAAATTCTCCAATTTCCCCCCAAAATCCCCTCCAATCCCCTAAAATCCCCCAAAATCCCCCCAAATTCCCCCCAAAATCCCCCAAACTCCCCCAAAACTCCCCCAAACTCCCCCCAAAAATCCCAAATTCCCCTCAGGACCTCCCAAAATCCCCCAAATTCCCCCAAATCCTCTCAAATCCCCCCAAACTCCCCCTAATTCCCCCAAAATTCCCCAAAATTTCCCAAAATCCCCCCAAAAATCCCCAAATTCCCCCCAAACTCCCCAAAAATCTCCCAAAATCCCCCCAAATCCCCCAATTTCTCCCTAAAATCCCCCAAACTCCTCCCAAAAATCCCCAAATTCCCCCCAAACTCCCCAAAAATCCCCAAAAATCCCCTAAAATCCCCCAATTTCCCCCAAACTCCCGCAAAATTCCCCAAAAAATCCCCCAAATCCCCCCAAATCCCCCCCAAACTCACCCTAAAATCCCCCCAAATCCTCCCAAATCTCCCAAAATCCTCCCAAAATTCCCCAAAATCCCCAAAAAATCCCCAAATTCCCCCCAAACTCCCCAAAAATTCCCTAAAATCCCCAAATTCCCCCCAATTTTCCCCCAAACCGCCCCCAAATTCCCCCCAATTTTCCCCCAAACCACCCCCAAAATCCCCCTAAAATCTCCTAAAATCCCCAAAAATTCCCCAAATTTTCCCAAAAATTCCCAAATTTTCCAAAATCCCCTAAAATCCCCCCAAATCCCCCAAATTCCCCCCAAAATCACTCAAGTTTTCCCAAAATCCCCCAAAAATCCCCTAAATTTCCCCTAAAATCCCCCAATTTCCCCCCTAATTCCCCTCAAATCCTCCCAAATTTCCCCAAAATCTCCCAAATTTTCCCAAAAATCCCCAAATCCCCCCCCAAATCCCCGCTGACCTTGCTGGCGAAGCGCAGGGAGTTCAGGGATTCCCCGAAATTCTCCTCCAGGGGGGAGATGGTGACGAACATCAGCCTGGGGGGAGGGGAACGGGGGTTGGGCACCCCAAAAACACCCAAAATATCCCCAAAAACAGCCCAAAATAACCAAAAAATAACCCCCAAAACAGCCCAAAAACCAGCCCAAAATAACCCCAAAAACAGCCCAAAAACTCCCAAGAATAACTCCAAAATAACCAAAAAATAACCCCAAAAACACCCCAAAATAACCAAAAAATAACCCCAAAAACACCCCAAAAATAACCAAAAAATAACCAAAAAATAACCCCCAAAAAACCAAAAAAATCCCCCCCAAAAATCGCCAAAAAATTCCAAAATAACCCCCCAAAAAATCACAAAATAACCCCAAAAAATCCCAAAAATTCCTCCAAAAATTCCTCCAAAAAACCCCAAAAACACCCCAAAATAACCCCAAAATAACCAAAAAATAACCCCAAAACCACCCCAAAATAACCCCCAAAACACCCCAAAAATAACCCCAAAATAACCAAAAAATAACCCCAAAAACACCCCAAAAATAACCCCAAAATAACCCCAAAAACCACCCCAAAATAACCAAAAAATAACCCCAAAAACACCCCAAAACCACCCCAAAAATAACCAAAAAATAACCCCAAAAATAACCCCAAAATAACCCCAAAAACCACCCCAAAATAACCCCAAAATAACCCCAAAAATAACCCCAAAAACACCCCAAAATAACCAAAAAATAACCCCAAAATAACCAAAAAATAACCCCCAAAAAACCAAAAAAAATCCGCCCCAAAAATCCCCAAAAAATCCAAAATAACCCCCCCAAAAAATCACAAAATAACCCCAAAAAATCCCAAAAATTCCTCCAAAAATTCCTCCAAAAAACCCCAAAAACACCCCAAAATAACCCCAAAATCACCAAAAAATAACCCCAAAAACACCCAAAAATAACCCCAAAATAACCAAAAAACACCCAAAAAACACCCAAAAATAACCCCAAAATAACCCCAAAAACACCCCAAAAACACCCAAAAAACACCCAAAAATAACCCCAAAATAACCAAAAAATAACCTCAAAAATAACCCCAAAAACACCCCAAAAACACCCAAAAAACACCCCAAAACCACCCCAAAATAACCAAAAATAACCCCAAAATAACCAAAAAATAACCCCAAAAACCACCCCAAAAACACCCCAAAAACCCCCCAAAAACCCCCCAAAATAACCAAAAAATAACCCCCAAAAACACCCCAAAAACACCCCAAAAACACCCCAAAAATACCCCAAAATAACCCCAAAACCACCCAAAAATAACCCCAAAAATAACCCCAAAATAACCAAAAAATAACCCCAAAAACACCCTAAAAACACCCCAAAAACAGCCCAAAAATAACCCCAAAAATAACCAAAAAAATCCCAAAAATCCCCCCCAAAAAATTCCAAAATAACCCCCCAAAAAATCACAAAATAACCCCAAAAAATCCCAAAAATTCCTCCAAAAATTCCTCCAAAAAAACCCCAAAAACACCCCAAAAATAACCCCAAAATCACCAAAAAATAACCCCAGAAACACCCCAAAAATAACCCCAAAATAACCAAAAAATAACCCCAAAACCACCCAAAATATCCCCAAAACACCCCAAAAACACCCCAAAATAACCAAAAAATAACCGCCAAAAACACCCCAAAAACACCCCAAAAATAACCAAAAAATAACCCCAAAAACACCCCAAAACCACCCCAAAAATAACCAAAAAATAACCCCAAAATAACCCCAAAATAACCAAAAAATAACCCCAAAAAATGCCAAAATCCCCCCAAAAAATCCGAAAATAACACCAAAAAAAATCCCCAAAAAAACCCCCAAAAAATCCCCAAAAAAATCTCAAAAATCCCCCCACAAAAATCCAAAAAATCCCCCCAAAAAATCCCAAAATTTTCCCCAAAATAACCCCCAAAAATCCCCAAAGCTCCCCCCAAAAAACCCCCAAAACACCCCAAAATAACCCCAAAAGTTCCCCCCAAAAAATCCAAAAAAATCACAAAAAAATCCCCAAAAAAATCCCCAAAATTCCCCCCAAAAATTCCCCCAAAAATCCTCCAAAAACCCCAAAAATCCCCCCCAAAAATCCCCAAGAAATCCAAAAATTGCCCCAAAAAATTCCCCCAAAATAACCCCAAAAGTTCCCCCAAAAAATAAAAAAAAATCACAAAAAAAATCCCCCAAAAAATCCCAAAAAAATCCAAAAAATCCCCCCCAAAAATCCGAAAATAACGCAAAAAAAAAAAATCCCTCCCAAAAAAAACCCAAAAAAGCCCCAAAAATCTCAAAAATCCCCCCCCCAAAAATCCCAAAGCTCCCCCCAAAAATCCTCCAAAAAACCCAAAAATCCCCCCCCCAAAATCCCCAAGAAATCCCAAAAATCCCCCCCAAAAAATCCCCAACCCCCCCAAAAAAAACCCCAAAAAATCTCAAAAATCCTCCCAAAAAATCTGAAAATTCCCCCAAAAAATCTCAAAAGTTCCCCCCAAAAAATCCCAAAAATTCCCCCCCCAAAAAATCCCCCCCCCAAAAAAATCCAAAAAAACCCCAAAATAACCCCAAAAAATCCACCCCCCCACCCCCCCTCCCAAAAATCCACCCCAAAAAATTAATTTTGGGTTATTTTGGGGGATTTTGGTGTTTTTGGGGGGGGATTTTTTGGGTTTTTTGGGGGGGATTTTGGGGGATTTGGGTGGATTTGGGCTGGGATTTTGGGGAATTTTGGGGGGAATTTTTGGGATTTTTTGGGGATTTTGGGTATTTTGGGGTATTTTGGGTTATTTTTTGGGGAATTTCTGGGGATTTGGGCTGGGATTTGGGGGGTTTTGTGTATTTTTGGGTGATTTTGGGTGGTTTTGGGTTATTTTTTGGGTTATTTTTGGGATTTTGGTGGATTTGGGGTGATTTTTGGGTGTTTTTGGTGGATTTTGAGGTATTTTGGGGTGTTTTTGGGGTATTTTAGGGTGATTTTGGGTGATTTTGGGTATTTTGGGGTGTTTTGGGGTGATTTTGGGGTGTTTTGGGGTGGTTTTGGGTATTTTTAGTGGATTTTGGGTGCTTTTGGGTTATTTTTTGGGGTGTTTTGGGGTGATTTGGGGGTATTTTGGGTGATTTTGGGTGGTTTTGGGGCAATTTTGGGGTGTTGTTGGCTGATTTTGGGTTATTTTTGTGAGATTTTTGGGTGATTTGGGGGTATTTTTGGGTGTTTTTGGGGTATTTTGGGGAGTTTTGCGGTGTTTTTGGGTGATTTTTGGGTGTTTTTTGGTGATTTTTGGGTGTTTTTGGGGTATTTTGGGGTGATTTTGGGTTATTTTGGGGTGTTTTGGGGTATTTTGGGGTGTTTTTGGCTGATTTAGGGTTATTTTTGTGAGATTTTGGGGTGTTTTGGGGTGATTTTGGGGTGGTTTTGGCTGTTTTGGGGTATTTTGGGCTGGTTTTTGGCTGATTTTGGCTGATTTTGGTGATTTTGGGGTATTTTGGGTTATTTTTGGCTGATTTTGGGTGTTTTTGGGGTGTTTTTTGGACGTACACCTTGGCGTGGCCGCGCAGGCAGTTCTGCAGCAGGAAGGTCAGTTTGGGCTGGGATTTTGGGGTATTTTGGGTGTTTTTGGGGTGATCTTTGGGTGATTTTGAGGTATTTTGGGGTGTTTTGGGGTGTTTTTGGTGATTTTGGGGTATTTTGGGGTGTTTTGGGGGTGATTTTGGGGTATTTTTGGGTGTTTTTGGGTGATTTTGGGGTATTTTGGGGGTATTTCGGGGTGTTTTTTGCCGATTTTGAGGTATTTTTGTGGGATTTTTGGGTGTTTTTGGGGTATTTTGGGGTGTTTTTGGGTGATTTTGGGGTGTTTTTTGGGGATTTTGGTGTTTTTGGGGCAATTTTGGGGTATTTTGGGGGGATTTGGGGTATTTTTTTGTGATTTGGGGTGTTTTTGGGGTGATTTCGGGGTATTTTGGGGTGTTTTGGGGTGATTTTCAAAGGATTTTGGGTTATTTTTGTGAGATTTTGGGTGTTTTGGGGGTATTTCGGGTGGTTTTTGGGTGATTTTGGGGTGTTTTTGGCTGATTTTAGGGTATTTTGGGTGATTTTTGGACGTACACCTTGGCGTGGCCGCGCAGGCAGTTCTGCAGCAGGAAGGTCAGTTTGGGCTGGGATTTTGGGTTATTTTGGGTGTTTTTGGGGTATTTTGGGGATTTTGAGGAATTTTTTTTGGATTTTTGGGGATTTTTTGGGGAATTTTTTTTGGATTTTTGGGCATTTGGGCTGGGATTTTGGGGATTTTGTGTATTTTTGGGGGGATTTGGGGTATTTTTTGGGGGATTTTGGGGTGTTTTTGGGTGTTTCTGGGGTGTTTTCTGTGATTTAATGGTGTTTTGGGATGTTTTGTGAGATTTTGGGTATTTCTGGGGTAATTTTGGGTGTTTTTCAGAGGATTTTGGGGTGTTTTTGGGTGTTTTTGGGGTGTTTTTGGGTGTTTTTGGGCTATTTTTGTGAGATTTTGGGGTATTTTTAGGGTATTCTGGGGTATTTGGGGTATTTCTGGGGTGATTTGGGGTGTTTTTGGGGTGATTTTGGGGTATTTTTGG